>CAIGRP010125312.1:0-10531 GCA_903798385.1 Fraxinus cuspidata | reverse complement strand
GTCACTTTTTTTTTTTTAGTTTATGACTTTTTGAATTCGTGTCACCTTTTTTTTTAATTCTCACTTTTTTTGAATTTGTGTCACTTTTTTGAGGTAGAGATGAGGATGCATTTGAAGAGGCAAGGACAAATGAATGCAAATGATTGACAAGCAAACAACAATGGTATTTAAATTTTGACATTTTGCATTCTTAGTTGTTAGGTTATTGGTGAAATTTTGGCACCGTGTAGTCTTTTTTTCTTTTTTTTTTACTTATTTGAGTCTGTCACTTTTTTGAATATATGTAACTTTTTTTAGTGTGTGTCATTTTTTTCTGTCACTTTCTTGGAATTTATGTCACTTTTTTTAGTGATAAACATCATTTTTTTAATAAAAGTGACATTTTATGTTTCTCACTTGACTTTTTAGTGATGAACTTCACTTTTATTATTTGTTACTTTTTTTGTTTTAAATTTCTATAACTTTTTTGAGTGACAAACATATGTTTTGATTAATGTTACATCACTTTTTTGAATTTTTGTCACTTTTTAAAATAGTTCGTCACTTTCTTTTGTCACGTTGTTAGAATTTTTGTCACTTTTTTGAGTGACAAATGTAGGTTTTGATCGCTGATTTGTCATTTTTGTGTTGTTTCTCGCTTTTTTTTAGTGTTTATCACTCTTTTAAAATTTCCGTCACTTTTTTAAGTGACGACATAGGTTTTAATTGGTGCTTTGTGTCACTTTTTTATCGCTTTTGAGTGTTTGTCACTTTTTTGAATAATATTTGTCACTTTTAAAATTTTTATCACTTTTTTATTGTTGTTACTTTAAAAAAAAAAAAAAAATTGTTACTTTTAGTAACAAACATATGTTTTAATTGGTGTTTTGTCCCCTTTTTTAGTGTTTGTCATTTTTTCTAAAGTTTTTGTTACTTTTTGGACCGTGTCACTTTCTTTTTTCTTTTTTGTAGGATTGAGATTTAATAATCGCTAAAAAATATTGGTTTAAAGGAAAAGTCACGTTATATTTAACGCCCAAGATAATAACGGACTTAAATGAAAAATTAGTCATTTTATTAAATAGATTTCAATTGTTGTTTTATCACTTTTTTGAATGTTTGTCATTTTTTAAAAAAATTCTTTCACTTTTTTTAGTGCTTTTCATTATTTTTTTATTTTCTGTCACTTTCTTGAAATTTCAATCATTATTGACAAATATCACATTTTACTAAAAGTGACATTGTATGTCACTTAAGTTTAAAAAGAAACATTTTCCCACCTTTTTTTATATAAAAGTGACATTGTGTCAGATTTAATTTTACACAGTATTTTTTTCTTTTAAAATACTTTTTATATGATTTTTCAAAAGACCATTAATTTTAGAAGTATTTTTGCAAGTTGCCCTAGAATGATTTAGGTCAACTAAGTGGGTCATGCCCTAAATGAAACATTCGGTCCAACTTCGTTTCATAGGCGTTTAGTTGTGATTTTGGGTTTATGTAATTAAACATTTAATCTCGAGCTTCTAGTAAAGCCTATGAATAAAATAGTTTAACTTGATTTTCATATCACAATCCCGAATTTATTTGGTATCAAAATACTCCTTAAAAAAAAACGCAGCCACCACTCATTAATGATAAATGAAATCTAGAATCCAAATTCCAAAATTCAAACGCCACTTCACAAATTCCACCAAATGAAGAAAAAATGAAAACCGAGAAAATGATATTCTCTCTCTCCTCATCCTCTACACTCGAAAGCAAAGAATTTACCTGAATAGTTCTCAACATATTCTCTTCTCTCTCTAAACTCACCTTTTTGGGTTAATTCATGAATTGATGCAATGCAAACAGAAGATAAGTTCAGGGAAAAGTAGGATTGCGGTAAAAAATAAATAAAAAATAATAATAATTTCTGATTGTCTGTTTAAGAGTTGTTTTGAGTCTATTTTGAGTGGAAACGGTTCAATGAGCAAAAATCATCGGCTTTGCCCATGATGTACGGCATGTTTCGATCCAAATCTATCGTTTAGGGTTCTGAAAATGCCTCTTTCGGGATAATTTTCTTAATTTTAATTAGATTAAAATCTTAATTTTGTTTAAAGTTAATCGTTATCTATAATGCTTATCGTTATATAGAGTTAGTTGTAATTTAGGAGATTAGATATTATTCAAATTTTATTACTACTTTAAATACCTGTTGTGAGAGTTAGTTGATTTTGATTATAAATAAAATTCATGAGAAGTTTCTCTCAAATCTTTGTTTCTTTATTGGCATTTGTGAGCGATTCAACAAGTTTGAGTTTTTCGTGAGATTTTGTTCTTTTGTATAAGCTTCCTCTACGTCATAAATATCGTTGTTTATCTTCTACAAAGAACACTGATCTTTATCTCCTAAATCAAAGGTCTACTGCGTCGATTTTCGAAAAAAAGTTAGTTTTAAAATCTCAACAGCCACTCTCGAAGTCGACAATTTCGCTTTTGAGATTTAGGAAGCATGGATTTACACGCCCCTTTGTCATTTTGTGGTCTTTTGTTGAAGCCAAAAACGAAGAAGGTGAAAGGTTCTTGAAGTTAAGAAAATGCAGTCTGTTAATGAAGTATTACTTGAGATGGCAAAGCCTTCTGCTATAACATTATATGCATATCATTTGCTGCTCTCACTTTGCCAATATTTATGAACTCTACAAGACAATGGTCGCTTTTTAAGACTAAACTGTTGTTGTCAGGGGTGGATCCATGATCGGATTTCAGATCGGGCTAATACGTAAAAAAAAAAAAAATTATACAAGAATTTTTTTTTTCTTTTGTACAAATTTTTTTTCTACTAAAAAATAAATGGGCTGGGGGCTGGGCTGGGCTTGCAAATGCAATTGGAACATCTGTTGGTTCGGGGGCTTTCTCTCTTTGGCAGGCTGTTTTGATGACTGCAGACTGGAGTTCTCCGGGGCATTGTTGAAGGGAACACATAATAGAAATAGTCCATAGGACATACCCAATTAAAATAAAGGCAAAATCTTAACTCTCATTTCTTTATCTCATTCGCCTCAACCACCACCATAATATCCACCATTACCAAGCCAAACTACCCATGCCAATGCGAAAATCTGACAGTCCCATACCCATTCGGCATCAGCATAGGAAGTGGTTGTGCCATCGGTGAATGGTTCAAAGTCAACTGCAGCACCGCCTTCAATCCTCCCAGGGTGTTCATTGATATCCAGATTTACGGTATTTCTGATAATCAAATGCGTATTTCCAATGTAGAGAGTCACAAAGTGGAACAATTGTTGTTTGGGTGTGAGCAGCTTTTGCACCCGGTGGCTACAAATCCTATGGTTCTTTCGCCGAGGGAGTCGCCGGGCATCGGGGAAAAAAATTGTTAATTTGTTGGAAGTGGAGTATATTGGGTTAGGAAATATTTTGTTATTTTATTTACTCTTGTTGGGCTTTGATACCCAATGAATTTCGGGTTACGATGTTAATGTCGGATTGAATTTTATAGGCATTGACCGATGAGTGAAATTGTTATCAACAACAAAGTCCAAAATCTAGACCCAAAAACAATGTGGATCGTTGAAAGTAGCTTAAGAAATTAATGCTACTCACGATCTATATATATTACCTTTTGAATGATTTTGAATCTTGGACCATTTAAGTCTTTTATTGGTCCAACTAAAGTCTAAAATAATCATATATGTGTGTGTGTTGTTTCTTACCCTAGCCTTGTGTGGGTGATTCGTGAGAAAAAGAGAAGAAAAACGTGTGCACTAAAAGAGAGAATTTAGCAACCTGTTTGTGGGGAAAAGAACGTGTGGCTTCATTTTTATTTTGGCCTCCTTTTGTTACTCTTTGAATTTTTTATTGTTTAGCTTTGTAGTTAAAACTTATCACCGTTATCTTATCCTTTGAGGGTGAGATTGAGGATCAATCAAGGTGAATATATTGATTGTAGTTTGAGCCATTTGGATTGGTTGTTTGGTAGAGAAATGTAACGTGAAACTGGGCCCAAAAAAAAAAAAAAACCATTTTGAAGATCCTTACAATGAACTTCTGTTACAATTAGTATCAGAGCTTCAAGGTGGTGGATTTGACACGAAAAAATGACCAAAAACCGTCCAGAAAATGGGCCGAAATGAAGCTAAAAACGGATTGCCAAACTATCTAGAAAGCTACCCAAAAATCGAGGATGTTTTCGTGATTTCCGACCAATTCAGAAGGATTTTGGTAAAACGAAGACTGTCGATGTGACGTGCAAGTAGAGTGAGGTTGTATGGTATCACGTGAGGCCCACACGCAGAAGTTGTTGGTGGTGCGTAAGGGCACATGCGACGTCTTCTAACAGAGGTTTTTTCAGGTAGTTTGTTGCTGACATTTTTCTGATATTGTGGTGTTAGTTTTCTGTTTCAGGTTATACAATGAAATCTGAAAGATTTTGTTCTTTGGGCAATCGGGATTCGATCGTAGTTGAATGATTTTTGCAATTACTAGCGACTATATGATGAATAGTAGTAGCCCTAAAGTGATAAATTCACATCTCTTATTATTTACGGATTCCACTCTGGTATATTGGTCTATTCCAATAAATTTCAGTACTAGCGCGTTATCGTGTGAAGTGATGTTAGGATTGTGGTTACCGAATGGAGGTACCCATTGCTTTTACTAAAAATTTAGAAATTATTTGCTCTGTTTAAATTTGATTTCAAGTTGGTAGTTGATTTTGTATTTTAATTGTCGTTTAGTCATTGTGTGAGACTGCATTACGTGAGAATCTAAATTTTTGTTGATATGTTTTCGTATTGCATTGATTATTTTGTTAAAACACCTATACTTGACTCGTTTCAACACTCTCTTGATATTGAGATCTCAGTCTCACGATACCCTAAAAATCTAGAACGTTGTATACTGCGGTCTTATGATTACTTTGTGTGACATATTTGTACACTTTAGTTTTGTTTTTTTCAAAATATCTTCATATTTCGAAGTTAGAATTTTTAATGAGAAAGTGAATTTTTCAATTTGGCTATAAAAGATAAACATGATTTTGGTTCAACAAAATATTGCAAAAGCTATTGATAGCAAATTCGACAGACGTACAAAAATAAGAATATGATGAACTTGTTTACACTTATCTAACACTGTTTTGCGAAATCAAAATTGGATTCAACAATCCAAGAACCAATGAAATCTGTAAAAGATAAAATTAAAGAGTTGGATAAATGAAAGATGTTAGACCACATGATGAACAAGTGTGGTCGCTCGTTGTAGTTGAGACAAAAAATAAAATATAAGAGCACGATCAAAATAATCATTGATTCAGTTTTGTTTGCCATGCTATATTTTATTTGCAATGAAGGTTCTCAATCTTTGCTTATTGTCACACTCAATTGCACATTTTTTTATTCTCACATAGAATCCTCAATCTTTCATTAAAAAGAATGCGAAAAAAAAAAAAAAGTTATAACGAGACCAAAAGCAAATGTCAGGAATCATCGCAATTATTTGTAGCGCAACAAATAAAATATTCAACGTGAACAATAATTTATTCAAACAAAAAGAAAAATAAAAGGGATTTGAAGAATTTGGCCTTGTTATTGACATTGGAAAAGAGAAGGGAATTGGTAACTGCCATTTATGCTCTTAATTTTCTTGATTGTCAAGTATATATGTGCGAGTGGAAGGGTTAAGAAGAGTGAAATTACCGCTGCCAGTGCCGCCTCTTTGGCCATCAACACCGCCGCAAAGTGCAAGCGTAGAGGATGGCAAATATCCGTCAGTACTGGCTGTAACAGTTTCACCATTTCCACATCCTTTTCAAGAAAAGAATTTTTCTCAAAGTTTCTTGTTTGTTATTGAATTCATGAAATGAACTTAGCCCGTGTTCGACAACCATTAAAATAAAATTCTTTTTTTCTCAAACTTATCATACGATTCATCGATCATCACATTAGAAGCCATATTTGGGTGCATACAGTTTGTTCCATGTCCTCGTGTGATCAAGGCCAATCATATAGCGATTCAACCTAACTTTTATAGAATCCAACAAAGGAGATACATGGTATTTCATATTTATATTCCTTTCCCAATCTGTGCCCCAAAGGAAAAAAAATTCAATTATGAAAAATTGTTTTGTTCAAACAAAACGTTCTACATTCATCAATTCATGGCGTGCACTGTTCAATAGGACCCCCAAGAGTACACAAACCAAATTTTAGCTTCTTTTTCCTTCTAGTGGACTGTTGAATGGTATACAGTCCTCTCTACGAAACAAGACAATAAGTTCCAACATATCAAATTAAAGTTAAAACATAAAACTATAATATGCTCAACATAATCCATATTTCTACATAATAGTAACGTGATGCTGCAAAAATCCATATAATAATGAATTGAATCAATAGGTTCAACCATTGTGTTCACTGGGGGTTTGGCTTAATCCCACTGCAACAGAAGAAGTGTGGCAGCTTAACTTGACCGCAGACCCTGCCAAGATATATTGTTCAAGAGATCTACGAGCTATTATTTATGATAAGTGACGAAGAAAACGCTTTCTTTGGTTTATTCAAGGTTATGGCAGACCTTGTTAAGATTTAATTCTTAAAAGGCAACAAATACCGTGTAAAAAAAAATTGTTTGCAAACTAACATAATGGAGGAATTGCAAGCAAAACCCTTACTTGCAACGGATGATCACTGGGACAGGTTTCAAAGCCTTTGGTCCATTCCTAATGCCTCTCTTGTGTGGAGAAACCTGCACGAAGCATTTGGCAATGAGTACTCAAAGTGTAGAAGGAATGCACTAACATGTCACCAAATAATTAACTGGCATGGAACTTTTGGGCCTAACATTGGTGATCTTATTCAAATTTGAGTAGGTTAACAGATAAAAGAAGAACAGAATGCAACAATCTCCATTGACATGAGATTGATTATATATTTATAGAGAAGCAGCAAAGAAACATGCACGCAGTAATGTTGGCAAGAGCCTGACCATATAAATGATACCTGACTATGATGTACCGACGCAGAAACGTGTGTCCGATGTGCGAGTTTTTGAGAAGGAACTGACACGACAGGTCGCCGACACATTAATTAAATCCTTTAAAATTTTTAATTTATACAGTATACATTTAATTTCATACTTGTTATTAATCTCTTGTTGAAATTTTTAAAAGATGAGTACTTATTTGTTATTTACTAATAACTTTAAGTTATAAATATATAATATCTTTAATAAAAAATGAAAAACGCTTATGCTAGAGTATTCGAAGAGTGTCGGTATCGATATGTGTTGGACACGGACCGCTATCCTAGTTGAAGTGTCTGTTCTACAAGGAGACCATATATCCCCCTATGCATTTATTTGCTTCATAATCGATCTTATTCCCAAAAGGATTATTCCTAAACCAGACGATGGAAAGGTACGAGAGAGACAGAACTTTTCTGTGTGCTTCCTTGCCCAACTTTGTTCCCTTTTACAGTACCTTCTTCGGGTTTTCTATGATTCCACTTTCCCACCAAAAGGTGAAAGTAGAGCCGTGCATGTGTATTTGGTAATATAGACTCACTGAACAAAGTTCAGCCTAAAGATGATGAGATGCCCATACGCATTTATTTCTAGAATAAGAGAACTGTGGTTGGTGAGGATATTTTTGCACTAATTCTTTTGGGTTTCACAATACTTTTGGACCCACCCCAACTCTCTGAGTATTCAACTTGCCAACAATCTAGTGGGTGCTCTAAACTGCAAGGCTCTCCAATGCACCAAAAACTATCTATATAAAATTTCCTATACCACCTCTATATACAGATTTTCATTGAAGCCATTGGGTCGTGGACACGTTATTCCTCAGGCACATGAAAAACCGAAACCTCAGCACAATGAGAGATAACTGCAGTCATATTCTACGAGACAATCAAGTATTCGAACAGCTCATAGCATAACTTTAAACTACTGAATTTGCAACGAGCAAAGTGCAACACAAACGTTTCCTTCAAAATTTCTTCACAATCCAACATTTCCAAACCCAGCACTCAACTTAATAAATACAAATTGAAGAAAATACAAATCAATACAACGGGCAATCTCAAAACCGCCTTCAATAAATACAATTTACTAAACCCTAAACCCTTTGTGAAAAATTGAGTCTTTGGAAGAAACTAAGAAATTACCTTTCTTTTGGGCACAGCCATAAGCTCCATTGGGCCACCGAAAATTGAACAATTAGGGAATACGTCTACGATGCCGTTATTGTTTTGATGTTCCCGCAAAACCAACGGCGGTGATGTGTCGATCGAGTGGGCGACGGCGGTATCAAGCGGCGGTGGCTGGGCTATTGCATGGGTCCACCGACAGAGATTCACTAAAGTACACCCCTTGCTCGAGGAGGCGCATTTTAGCATCGGTACCCTTAAAGCCATTTAGTTTCTGTTATTCTACTGTTGAGATATGTACTGTGTGTAGTGTGTGAGAAATTTCAGCTGGAGTTTACCGGAAAAGAGAGAATAAATGGGCCATTTTCATTGGGCCCGCCCCGGCTGTGGGTTAATGGTTTGGGCCTACATCTCAAGTATACAGTTCAAAAAAAAAAGATGGTGCAGTTTTAAATTCATTAATCGTGTCCTAATTACGAATTTTTAATTTAATTAATACAGGATTAATTAATACCTCCCCTACTTCCCATCACACCACCCTCACCCCTAAATCACTTAGGGGATGTTATCTTCGTGTTTCAGTTTAGTATTTTTAGTATTGAATTCATTTTGAGTTTTGTGTCTTGAGTATCTATTTTAAAATTATTGAAAACGTGTTCTTCTTGTCATTTTTAAAAATTGTTTTGAAAAATAAAAAAATTTCAAAATCCAAGTTATAACTGAAAACGTTCAAAACGAAAAATTTGTAAATTTTAAACTTGTTTTCAAAAACGCATTTTTAATAATCTTAAATCACACTCACTTTCTATAGGAAAGTAAACGCGTTTTCAATAGAAAAGAAAACGCGTTTCCACTGTTTTATAAAATCGAAAACAGAAAATGGTTGGAAAACGGCAAAGAGAACAAACTCTTACTTTCTCTATCTATAAATCACACTCACTTTCTATCTCTAATTACCCATTCTTATCTAGCCATTTATATAGTTCCATGTACGGATTCATTCAAATCTGACCTCTCCAATGGAAACTCAGTCCACGTCTCCTATCTCTTCCGCACTGAAAACCTCAAATTTCTCTTTATTTGTAATCTACCTCCACCTCTACTCCTTCCTCGTCGCAATTCTAGCTTTTCCTCCTCCTCCACCCCCACTCATTCACTTCGACACACGAGCTTGCCGTCCTGGCCATAGGCATTGAGGTCCAAGATGCTTTCTCTGGTTTTTCCATGGCATTTTCTCATGGCGCCAAACCGTTCTGCATTTGTACATATCTAAATCGATGAGGTTAGCTAGGCCTACAGTTATTAACTATTTTGCTTAGATTTGAATCGAATGTGGACGGTGTGATGGATTTAAGGTGGAGGTGGAGGTGGAGTTAGAATTGTGGATTTGAGGTGAAGATAGTATTTACGGTCCTGGATTTAAGTTGAAGGTGGTGATGGTGGTGCATTGGAGGTGATGGTAGTGGTGACTACCGGTGGATTATGGTTTTGGTCTGTAATGTGTGTGAATTTGTTTGTAGTGACCCTCTATGACCAAGATGTATTAATTATGACCGGTTGTGACCAGTTTTATATTAATTGTGATTGGTTGTGATTATACGTAACGAAATTAATATTGAGTCACATACAGTTACAGGTTAAGTTGACTTGGTCACAAATGATTACACCGAAGAGAAATTTAGCTACAGTTACTTACAAATAACACATGTTTGATTACAAACAACGCACCACTACAACCACCACGCAGTACCCAAAACGTTGCTACCACAACCACACAAATCGACTCCAATGCACTATCATCACTTGCAACGCTTGCAGATATTAGGTGCAAGTGCAAATGAGTTGGAAGTGGAGATTACATGTTAACTGTGACTATCTATGATTAAGTTTGTGTTAATTGTGATCGAATGTGATCAAATCTATCTTCATTATGATTGCCTGTGACTAGATTTAAGAGGAAAACGAAGAGAGACAAACTTTCAGGAGAATGCTTGTCTTGTCGATCTAGTAAGTATTGTTAGCATTCTTTTCTGTAGCCCCTTTCTGTTTGGTGAGAATTGGTGCAAATATTTGATTATTTTGAATGTTGTCAGTCACGGTGATTGAATTCCATCCACATGTACAGTTTTTATTTGCCTTCCAAAAGAATCCACTAATTATCTGTGGATCTGAATAGGAATAATTTCAATGTAATTATATTTACCATGTCAAGTGCCTATTTATTCATAAAATGCAAGTGCGATAGCGAGTATGTGTTGTCGAAAATACGACTAACCCAATCGAAAGAATACAGGAAATAAAATGAATAAGAAAAAAATAAATGCAGTAGATGAAGCGAGGTATGCCAAAGCAAATCTCCTTAAGACATATTTCGCCCCCCCAATAAAGTGCAAACGGGA
>CAIGRP010125302.1:0-10805 GCA_903798385.1 Fraxinus cuspidata | reverse complement strand
AAGTTTACAACAATTAATTTTTTTTTTCCTTTCCTTTTGAAATTTGAATTTTTGATAGAATAAGCGTAAATGGTAAACAAATTATTAGAAAAAGATTTATATTTGTATGTATGTATGTCGATCTTCCTAAAATCATTTTATATATTTTATATTTAATAAAAACAATTACATCAAAATAAAAAGTAAGGCTACAATCTGGATTTGAAGTTTACAACAATTAATTTTTTTTCTTTCCTTTTGAAATTTGGAATTTTGATAGAATAAGCGTAAATGGTAAACAAATTATTAGAAAAAGATTTATATTTGTGTTTTTATGATAAAAATATGAATTCTAAAATAAAAAAAAAATGTATTGGCAGGTTGGGTCAGTTAACTAATAGACTAGTTGTAAATCGTAACAAACTCGGCCTGACTTTTTTCATGGTTAAAATTAATCGAACCAAACCAATTTCTTGACTCAAACCAATCTAAACCAACCCAAATCGGTTTGGTTTCGATTATTTTTCCCACCCTAGCTAGCACCAATAGTTTCTTTATGAAACACAAAAGATTCTCATGGTGTGACCTTTATCCTATTACTGAGATTTTACATTGTCAAAGAGTTGATTTTCTTTTATTACAGTGCTAACCCGTTTCTAAGCAATTAGAAAGGAAGAAGGATAAAATGGAATGATATCTATAATTTTGGGATCAAATTCCACAAGTTAGAATTGGAGAAGGACATTGGTTGCATAATTGAAGAACACAAGAACTAAATTGCATTATTTGAGAAAGATGAAACCAGAAAATTACATTATATAGGCATTAAATTTAAATGGGCCGCCCGGACTTGCTTTTGGAATGAAATTATATAATGAGAAAAATACCCCGAACCCTACAATTAAATATTAGTTTTCATAAATAAGGGAGTTAAGTTTAAAATTCATATATCATGTGGTAATTAGATAATATTAATTGTAATTAATAAAATTTAACTAAATTTAATCTACGTAAGAACCCCACCACCGCCACCCATCCCCGAACTCCGAAATCCAAGACCATTCTTCACACACACACACACACCCTCCCTCCCTCCCTCCCTCTACCAGCCTACCCTCCACCCAACCCCTACTCTTCGGCGAAGCAGAACTATCAAAGAAAGCAGCTACACGCAACGGTACGTTACTATACGAAACGAAGTAGAACCGCTGTGTTCTCCACTCTACCCGCCCATCCCCACCCCGACCCCCACTCTCTATACCATCTTTTCGGTGGCTGCACACAGTGGTTCGCTACTATGCGAGGCGAAGTAGAAAAGTCGCGTACAGCGGTGTGCAACTACTTCACCATCATACCAAGGTGCTTCCATCAAGTCTCCGACATCGATGTCAATCTCCAACAAAGTTAGTGGCATGTGGTGAAGGGAAAATTTTAGGATGTTTGATTTTGTTGGTGAAGGAAAAGTTTTAAAGCAAATCGAGCGGTAGTGCTTGCAGTAGATCTGGATTTTTATATTTTTTAATGTTCATCAATTTTTAGTGGTGGGTATTTTTTTATCAAATCTGTTGTTTAGCTAGATTTTTGAGATGGTTGTTGGTGTATTGCAAATTATTCCAGTGATTTTCTGATCTGTAGATTGATTCTATTCGTGCTATTGGTGGTGGTGTAGGCGGGGATGGTTCTATTGCTGTTGGTGTATGTGGTCCTAGTGAGGTGGTTCACATTTGATTCTTGACATTGTTAGGAGTGATGGTGGTGTCGGTGGTAATCGGGTGTGACTAAGTCTATCTTCATTGGACTATCTGTGTCCAGATCTATGTTAATTGTGATTGTCTATGACTTGGTTACATACAGCCACAAATTAGATTGACCTGGTCACAAGCAGTCACAGCGAAGACAAATTTAGTCACAAATAACACATGTTAATGAAGGCAGTATTTATGGTCGTGAATCTGCGTTGAAGGTGTAGTGTAATGTATCAGAGGTGATGGTGACTGGTGGTAGATTGTGGTGTTAGCATGTGGTGTACGCTTACTTATTTGTGATGACCCTATGTAATCATGTGTTTATTGTTATTGATTTTGACCAAATATGTGTCAATTATGACCAGTTGTGACTTGGTTACATAGCGTCATAGTTAAGATTGACTTGATCATAAATAGTTGCTCTGAAAATAAATTTGGTCACAGTTAGTAACAGATAACACATGTTAGTGACTTGATTACATACAGTCACAAATTAGACAGTCATTGAAGACAAATTTGGTCATCGTTAGTCATATATAACACATGCATGGACATATTTGGGAGATTGTTGTGGAACTTGTGGTAATTTTCTCAGGGAACCAATTGCGTTCCTTGATAAAATATTTTCAATCCTGTTAAAGTATTAGACATGTGAATGTGACCTTAATCACAAACATAAGCATGAGACTGTGACCTATAATTGATTATTGTGACCTTTTTTGTGATTGTGGCCTATTTTACAAAACAACTCATAAACTGTAACCTATGCATCAGTTGTATTTTGAAAAAATCATGTTATAATATAGTAAAACCAGGTCGCATTTAGCTATTTTAGTAAAATCAGGTCATAATATATCAAAATCAAGTCACACTTAGCAAAATGGGGTTTCAAAATATCAAAATCAAGTTACATTTTATAAAAAATGAGGTCACAAATTAACAAAGTCAGATCACAAAACCCTATTACATAATACACAACATACCAATACACTACATTTCACACTACAAAGCATTTACAAAAAATCAGGTCACAATATAGCAAAATTAGATCACAAGATATTAAATTCAAATCGCATTTTATAAATTAAAAAAATGAGGTAACAAATTACCAAGATCATGTCACAAAGTCCCATTTACATAGCTCTTTTTTGAGTTCCATTATTTGAAAAAACTGATTTTGAAATAATGTTTTTTGAAAAATATATGGCTAAAAAGTAAGACGAATTTTTGGGTTTATGAGTAATATTATTTTATTGAGAACATATGTGATTAATAAGAAGAGTGTGAGAAATGAGCTAAAATTTAATGGAGGTCAAACATAGACATAATGTACAACATAGCCATACACTACATTTCACATTGCGGAGCATTTACACCCATAAACATTAACTAGGGGGATTACACATCAGGTTTCTTTTTTATCACACGTAGACAAGAATCATGTCACAAATAGAACATATGTACGTTACAAACTACTAATTCAAATCATACACAACATATCCATACACCATATTGAACAAAAAAAAATGAACGACCGATTAGGGATTCGTCTTCTTTGAGGATTTTTTGTTGAACACGGTCTTCTTCATTCTTTTGAGTGAAGATTCTTAAACTTTTTTTTTTTTCATTTTCCCTTTCTCTTTAGCTCTTCGATTTTTACCTACACTTCGAATTATCACCATTTTAAAAAACGATGTATGGTAAATGTTGCTCAAACAGAGGATTTAATAAGTGAAAGTCTTCAATTTAATCTTGTGTAGAAAGCTCGGTGGTGATGATGGGTG
This sequence comes from Fraxinus cuspidata, assembly GCA_903798385.1. Taxonomy (NCBI): domain Eukaryota; kingdom Viridiplantae; phylum Streptophyta; class Magnoliopsida; order Lamiales; family Oleaceae; genus Fraxinus; species Fraxinus cuspidata. Next base: position 7,297 of record CAIGRP010125302.1, on the reverse strand, counting down.
GCATTAATTCCATTTTGGACTCATTAGACCTACCAACAAACATGTAGAAGATGCCCAATATAATTTAAACTAACCATTCATCATTTCCTCAATTTGCCGTAAAACTTCTATTGACACGCATATGTACAAATTCATCAAATATTTTGCAGTGTACTAATTCCCCAAATTTTATAATTTTTCGCCAGAAAATTCCAACATCGAATAAATCCTCTCGGAGATTCTCTTTCTTCAGCCTTGTCGCCGAGGAAAATAATTTCGAAAAGACGATCTTGAGCATTTGCAACTGACATTGGAGGCTGACACTCTCTTTTTCATTTTCGAAAACACGTTTTTGAAAAGAAGTTAAAATTTTACAAAGAAAACCCAAAACGACAAATTTGAGTGTTTTCAATTATAATCAAGTCAAAATTTTCAAAATACGTTTTGGGTGTTTTCAAAACAATTTTTCAAAATGTCAAAAAGAACACATTTTCAACAATCTCAAAATGGACACTCAAAACACAAAACTAAAACACAAATAGAACACCCCCTAACTGATTCCTTTTATTTTGAGGATCGATAATGTGAGAGAAATATCCTAAGTTATTCATAAATGATTCACTAATTCAAGTCATAATAATTTATAGTATATATTATTTTAAGGTTGTATAAATATGGTTTATGATCTGATTTTTGAAAGATTTTTATAAGTTTGATAATTTTGAAAGTGTATTCTAAAAGTACCATAATTATATATTTTTCCCACAATGACCTCTTGGACGATATTGGTGGCTGTTGGTTGGAAAAAGATATAGGTAATAATGGTTGTACACTTGGCATCCTTGTAAACACATAGTCCATGTGACAGCAAGATTGAAAAGATATATACACCATGGGCGGATCTAGGCACGAGCTGGCTTGAACTACAGCCCATGCTCGCCCAAGCCCAGATCCAGTACTCCCCGTTTAATTTATTTTTTTTAGCCCACTAATTACAATGGCCAGCCAGTGTCCAAAAAATAAAAACAGAAAAGCCCATTCCGATTTTTGGCCCAAACAAAATGTAAATCCAATTATCAAAACCTAGTTTGTAATTTCACTTCCATTTGCCATTAGCCAATTCTCGCTCCCGTCTCTCAACCTCCGTCCCTTGGCGTCATTAGCCCATTACTCAAGTCTTCGCTCGTCGGCCTGTGATTCTGATGGAAACGATGCCTGTGGGTACTAATTACGGTGTGGCCGAAAGGTGGTGATTCGAGGCTCCAAAGGTGGAGGTGGAGGAGAAGAGAGAAATAATTTTTTTGTTATTTTTAATATTTTCATAAATTTTGGACTCATTTGCATTCTTTAAAATGTTTAGAAATAAGACTACTATTTACTTTTTTTTTCTTTTTTGTTTGATTTATATAGGAGGGTATATTGGTCATTTAACGTTAAAAATAGGCGAAAAGGACGTTTTCCGCAAGGAAAAGTTGAAATATGGGTGAAAATGTAAAAATTTAAAATGTACGGACGTTTTGTGCGATTAAGCCTTACGGAATAATAATCAGGTGTGTATCGTTCTAACTTCTGAATGTTTCGAAAGTTTCTCTCATTTATTGATTTTGCCATTTTGAATCGGGACCTTCCTTTTTGAAGAGACTCCTTTAGGGTATTAGGACAATGGGATTTGAAGTAAAAGAAGGGTCTAATTTTACATTTTTGACCCATTGCTTGATCATTGTTGGGTTTGAAGATGAATGTTTATGTTCAAGAAATTGTTCAATTAATATATAGAATAAAAGTATTTTCTCTTTATTTTTTTGAATAAGTTAAATATATACAAAATTTGATTTCAATTGGTAGTTGGGCTTGATTGATTTCAATTGGCAGTTGGCCAATTGAAGAAGGAGAGAGAAACTGACCTTGAATATATACAAAATTTGATTTCAAAATTTGAAGAAGAAGAGAGAAATTGACCTTGATTGATTTCAATTGGCAGTTGGGTTGCCACTGAGAGGCAATACGGGCCTGGAAAAAACAATTATACGTGAAAAACGGTGGCCCTTCCCAACATCGTCTCCAATATGAGAATCTTCAACAATTATTCTCAGAATTTGGCTATGTATCATGTTCTTCCCACCAGTAGATGAGTATGTGGAAATTGGAAAATAGACTATAAATATGGAATTTTCTAATTTGTCCCATTCATTTGTGAATCTGTGATCCTTAAAAGGAGGGCAAAATCAACTGAATTCGCTCCGTTAATTATGTTTAGATAATTATAATAGGACCCTTGATTGATTATTTGTTTGACAATTAAGTCCAAAATTTGTGGATTTTGTCAAGTGTCAACAAGATTAATTCTACAAACACGTAGGAAAAGCAAAAGCTAGCAAAAGCTAGAATACACCCTAATAAGTCAAGTTGCTCATCTTTCTGCTTATTGCCTTGCCGGCAAAATATTGAATTGAATGTTTTCGTCTAATTGTCTAAGTTATTTTGTTGAAATGTTGCATTGTCGGCATAATGATTGTTGTTGTTGCCTTGTCGGCATAATAATTATTTTTTTTTCCTTGCCGGCTTACTAAATTATATTTTGATTGTCGGCACAATTATTGTTGTTGAAATGTTGCATTGTCAGCATAATGATTGTTGTTATTGCCTTGTCGGCATAATAATTATTTTTATCGCCTTGCCGGCTTACTAAATTATATTTTGATTGTCGTTAGAGCAATATCATTTTACTCTTTTTTTTTCTATTTTAAAAATTGAAAATGGAAGGTCAACCACCTCTCAAAACGAACAAGAACTTGTTTTCCTTCTTTCAAAGGGAAGATCCTAGAAGAACAAGAACATGTTTTCCTTCTTTCAAAGGGAAGATCGACCTACATAAAGTACAACTTTAATTTATATATGTACTTATTATATCGACTTTTAAATTTTAGCTCGCGCGCGAAGAATTCTTGAATCTGCCCCTGATATACACACAGGCGGCAACACGCAGAGAGGCATACAGGCGTACTCAAATTCAATTGGATTCTTTTGAAAAACATACACAAAAAGCCAGCGGCTGCTATAGGGAAAAAATAAAGGCGCGGAAATTGTGGGAAAAGAAATTCATAATGCACAGAATAACAGATAGAAAAACGACATATGAGAGGAGAGAGGACAGTAGAACCTATGCACAAGAAATTTGACGTTGCCTCAATATTTCAGTCATGCCGTTTAAACTTTATATGTTCGTAAGTTATTAATGCATTTTTATATGTTTACATCTATCATGAAATATAGTCGGATCACATGTAAAATATGTTTACTTTTACTCGAGAGATTTTTAAACAAATTAAGAATATTGAACTTAATAATTGAATCGTGTTATCAAATTGTAAGATTTGAGATTAAAGGAAATTGATATAAGGTGACTCAGGATCCTAGGATCATCATATTTTTATAAAACGTGCAGTTTAATTATAATCTTACATTTATTTTAGTTAAATTAGGTCTTGCATTCATAAGTAGATTATTTAATTTATAGGAAAAATAACAAATTTTAGTTGTTTTGATTAAAACTAAGTTAATTCGAATTTAAACTAATACAATCTTTGTGGGAATGATACTGGAACTCAAAATATATTTTACTACTTGTTAATGAATTGTGCACTTTCAATATTTTACATGAACAATATTTCCGTAACAAGTTTTCATTAATGCCAATTTTTTCTTCTTCTTCTTCTTCTTCTTTTTTTTTTTTTTTTTTTTTGTCAATTAGGGTCTACAATGTTAGAAATTGAGACTAATTCATCGATTTGCTCACGAAATCTTTGTTCAGAAAACATAATAAGACAGAAAAGTAATACAAAGATTTACATGAAAAACTTCAAACCTCGAGAAAAACCATAGATTGTCAATGATAGAGATACCCAATTATCACAATCATCATGTAGAATCTCTCAAATGATCCTAACCATCAAGCACACCCAAAAATCTGCATATTAGGAAAACCCACTTAGTACGTAAGGGATGAAACTAAGTCTCATCTCCCTAAACTTGAACATTAATTTCTTCAATTTCCCCAGAATCATCAGTATTTCTGACCCTCTTTCCACTCGAACTTCATCAGCCAAGTCAGGTATGGGATCATGCTCTCAATGTTTTTATCTCAAACAAGGCATGTTCGGATCATTAAAAATCACATAGTATTCCTAACTTACAACCTGTGCCATTTCACCCCTTCAGGATACCATAAAAACACACATTTTTTAGGCCCTTCTTGTTCTTGGCTTATGTTAAAACTCTTCTTATGAGAAAATATGGGTTTTATCCTATCTGGTAGAGTCAACAAAATGGAGTTCCTTGTTTATAACTCCAGAACAAATGATTTCCTTCAGGTTTTGGAGTGATTCACAATAGATTATAGAGGTGGATATCAGGGGCGGACCCATTATTGAACCAGCAAATGTTTCTCAGTTCCTATTGAATTTTAAAAGTTCTCCAAACCATTATTGAACTTATCAATATATTATCACATCCGCAACTTCATCGCTCATTGTTTTAAAAGTCAACATACTAGATGACATGAAAATGGAATGAAGGATGGATAACATTTTAATAAGTTCATCAACTCCGTTAATTTTTAAAACAGCAAATGACGGTTTAGCAAACAAGATAACATTTTAATGAAACTTTGCTAAAATTTTATTAACTTTTCAACTGGTAAAATTTTAATTTTAATCTCATACTTCATGGGACATATGATTTTTATCAACTTTTTAACCATACACTACATCAACTTTTATCTAAAATTTCTTAAAACTTCTAACCAAGATTTTATCAAACAACCTCTTAATGACAATTGTGAAATATTTGAGAAAGTTTATTGATAACTCGGATAATTTTTAATTTTTATCTCAACTTGTTCGTCAAATTTTGAAATTTCTTTATAGTACTAGTTTTCTATTATCTATCTATCTATCTATATATATATATATATATATAATGATAAACACGCACATAGAGAAGTGTGTATCTTTCTATTATTATTTGTCGAGATATAGTTGTGTAAAAATCAATATATGGAAAATTTTGATGCCAATTATTTATCAGCTACATCATTCTTGAGTGTTATAATTTTCACAACTACAACTTGTGAGCATAAATTAATGTTTTGTGTTTGTCTATTATCAAAAATTAATAATAATTAAAATCAATTATGAATATTATTAGGGACCTCGCCTCACTTTCAGTGCACAAAGGATAAAGATCAAATGAAAGTGCCTTCTCATTCTGTCAAGTAAAGATGTACTTTGTAACCTCTCGGAAGCTAACGATTCGCCAAGGGAAAAAAAAAAAGAAAGAAAAAAAAAGTATAAAATGATGGAGAATGTTAGAGAGCCTAATGAGGATTCTGAATTTGATTATTCCGAGAACTTTGCACATCGGAATATTTTTATCAGATTTTGGGGGATTCGATGAACTTTGCAATGTTAGAATCACCTTCATTAGATTGAGGATTCTAGTGAAAATTAGTTTTTGTTACATGAGCAAAGACGTGTAGAAGTGAAAGCCCTTGAAATTATTGAATGTAAATCTATGCACGAGCCTCTAGGTTAGAAGCAGGGCCAGACCTGAGGAGAGGCCCACGAGGCCTCCACCTCAATCCTTTTTTTTAGGAGCCCTTTTTTTTATATAACCTAAGCCTTCAGCCTTCGGGCCGTTCACTTACCTCTAGCAAAATACACATAGAGAGAGAAAACTGTGAGGCAGTGTCGCCGTGAGGCTCGTGATTATTGTGTAAGTATTTTGTTTACACGGCTTGCTGCCTGCACTCTGTCTCCAACCTACACTCAATGGTCTCAACCTCTAGTTTTCTAGTGTCTGTAAGTATTTTGTTTACACTTTACATTGAGTATTGCCATTTTTCTCTTTCTCTTAATTTATGAAACCAATCGCACAGGCATAAATTCCACGTGAATTTCTATTCTGAGTTAATTCTGGATTTTCCAAACGACAGTAAGCTAACTCTGTATACTTGCAAATGAGCAGACAACTAATAGAAGATGGTTAGTGTCTTCGATTTCTTTAGACAAGATCTTTTATTTTTGCTGTAAGTTGTTTAAGATGGAAAAAATGATAAAAAAAAATATTGGTCAATTGGGTAATGACAGATACAAAGATTGGCATAATGTGCATCGGCACCTTACAAATCATGAAGTGACTAAGGAGCGTATAAGATACATGACTAATTGGATAGAGTTGGAAAATAGGCTTCAAACAAAACATATAATTGATGAAAGCTTGACTAGTTGGATGGAACTGGAAAATAGGCTTCAAACAAAACATATAATTGATGAAAGCATACAATTGGCCATCAACAAAGAAAGATAGCATTGGAAACAAGTGTTAACGAGGATATTTACTATTGTGAAAGATTCGCTAAAAATATTTTGGCATTTCGAGAAGATTGTGAGCAACTTTATGTTGAGAACTATGAACTTTTTTTGCAAATGGTAGAAATGGTTGTTGAATTTGATCAAATAATGAAAGATCACACTCGACGTGCTCAAGCACGTGAGATTCAGTATACATATCTTGGTCCCAAGATTCAAAATGAATTGATACAAATTTTGGCAGGTGAGGTAAGAAATGCAATTGTCACAAAAGTGAAACGTGCAAAGTATTTTTNTTGATACAAACTTTGGCAGGCGAGGTGAGAAGTGCAATTGTCACAAAAGTGAAACATGCAAAATATTTTCTATCATACTTGATTGTACTCCATATGCGAGTCATGATGAGCAAATATCCCTAGTAATACGATGCGTTGACGATTCAATAGACTTGTCGATGGTATAAGAATATTGGATAGAGTTTTTGAAGGTGGGTGACACATCCTGAACTTAAAATGTGTTAAGGAATCTTGAGCTTGATATTAATAATATAAGAGGTCAAGGGTATGACAATGGAGCTAACATGAGCTGAAGACATAGAGGTGTACAAAAGAGGTTACTTGAAATAAAACCTAGAGCTCTCTATACTCCATGTGGTTGTCATAGTCTTAATTTAGCATTATGTGATATGGCAAATTGTTCTTCTACAGCTGTCCTTCTTTGGAGTGATACAACGCATCGACACAGTGTTCTCTTCTTCTCCCGAACGATGGAAATTTTTAAAGATAAGGTTTAAGGTCGACACTTAAGCCATTATCACAAACAAGCTGTGTACGAAAAGAGACGCTTTACTTGACTTGACAGACATTGTTGAAAATCCTAAAACGATGAGTGAAGCTGAATCCTTAGCAACATATGAACTTGAGAGTTTTGAGTTCTTGCTTGGCATGGTC
>CAIGRP010125298.1:0-15852 GCA_903798385.1 Fraxinus cuspidata | reverse complement strand
TAGTAAGTTTGAGGACAAAAATTTAGCTTTAGTTCTATATATGGCTACGATTCACTAAGCAAAAGTCGGATTTTTTTGCATAAATTACCATAATCGCTTATTAGATAAGGTAAATTATACAACAATAATTAATATTATAAATTGAGAAATTAAAATTTTAAACCAATACTATAAATAGAGAGACAATTGATTGTAATGCTTCCCAAATTAATGTTTGACTTGCTTTCCATGTTATTATTTTAATTTTATCGTCTCTATGCAAACAATTCCAAAGTCGAAGAATTGTGTTGTATCACATATTTAAACAATAAAATATTCCGAATATAAAATTAGAACTTTTTCTACATTTTAATCATACATTTTTTAAAAATTTACTATTCAAAATACTAAGGGACTGTTTTCTTTATGTTTCAGTTTTGAGTTTTGAATTCATTTAGGATTTTGTGTTTTGAGTGTCCATTTTAAGATTGTTGAAAATGTGTTCTTGTTGATATTTTGAAAACACCCAAAACGCGTTTTGAAAATTTTAACTTGATTATAAATGAAAACACCCAAAACGACAAATTTATTGTTTTAGGTTTCTTTATAAATTTTTAACTTGTTTTCAAAAACGCATTTTCGAAAATGAGAAAGAAAACGCGTTTTCGCTATTTTGAAAAATCGAAAACAGAAATAGTTTGAAAATGATAAAGAGAACCTGAACTAAAATTTTAAATAATTACTATCAAACAAGGAGCTCAATATCTAGGATGAATCTCATAGTACTCATAGTCTCCACGCGTGAACACGTCCTTTTCCGTGATGAAAAAGTGGAGTTACTGTTTGCAATTCAATCATGGGTCATCTGTCTGTGCACACCAATCATTTTCACGAAGCCGCTGCGATATCCCTACTCGTGGAATTCAACCTTGAAAATTAACTATAGAAGAAATCATAATCAAAGCGTGACAGGTAGTTGTGTTCATTTGTAAGTGTAATTATAAAGCAATGGAATTTAATATCACGACGGCTTGTGATATGATTGGTGTGCAAAGACAGTTTACACTGTGATGTCAATCTCGATGTACAAATAGCAAAACTCTAAAGTAGGATTGATGCGAAATAATTAGTAGAGAAAATTTCAAATTAATTGTATAAATTAAAAGAATATACGAAAATGCGCTCGACTTTCATTTCGAGTGTTGAATTTTCTTCCATGAGTTTAATTCGAAAGCTTTTTTCGATCTTATATATATATTTTTTTGGGTGAAGATATGCTCTAGTCAACATCGTCAAACTTTCGGGATCAAATTTCTTCGTTTTGAGTTAGTTTAAGAGTATTCTTGTCTTTTTGTAGTTTTTTTAGTTTTATTTGGATTTATATACAAAATTAGGATATCAATTTGACGAGGATTCATTTTAACTCTTTAAATATGTATTTAGGGTTTGAGAATGATACATTTGTTTCTTAATTAATAATATATTAATTTTTCCATTATTTATTGGACTCCAATATTTCTCACATCCGTTCAAGCAAAATTTAAAAAATAATCGTTCGTGTGTTACGAATAAGACATTTTTATTATTATACACATTTCAATCATGTATTAAGAAAATTATGAAATTAAATATCTTAATAATTAATTATGGAAGTAGCGATGTCAAAAAAGTTCGACGGCCCCAATTCGGCTCGAAAAAAGCCCGAATTGGGCCGGCTCATGACTCGGTGGCATTGAGCCGAGGCTAGGGCGGAGCCCCATTTTGGGGCGAAGGCTCAAGCCCGAGCTAGCCCGGGCTCGTTATCGGCTCGTGAGCCGAGTTTGTTTTTTTTTTTTTAAAGTTTAGATGTATTTTTTTATATATTAATACCTAGTTATTATTTATAATACGTATAACTTTCACAAATTTTGAATACATTATAAAAAATTTATATATTTATAATGAATTTAAAAAAAACACGATCGGTTCGGCCCGGCCCGCTAAGGCTCGAGTCGAAAGCTCGGGCCGGGCATAATTTTTTTGGCTGAGCTTTTGCTCAGCTCGGCTTGGGCCCAAAAAAATTCGAACTTTTTTTGCTCAAGTCGAGTCCGAGCTTTCAGCTCAACTTGTTGACATGGCTACATGAAAGTACAAGTTTTTATTTCTTAATTTAATGCTCAAAATTATTTAATCTTTTCCTATAATATATTTTAAATATGTTCTTCACAATACTTTCATATAGAACTCCTTAATATCAAAAGTTTACAATGAGTACAAGAGTTTTCACACTACGTTTGGCCACATTGCTCGAACTCCTTAACTTAATCTTTCTTCTAACTCTTGAGTTTGGTTGTTCCTTCATTATTAGACCTCTCTCTAAATTGTTATACTTGACTTAATTATACTGCAAAAGGGTGACTTAATTATACTGTGAGGGGTAGAGTTTAGAATAGTTAAGCATTGCTCTCTGATTGAAAATTGTTGTAAAAGACGGTCAAGATGCCTTTTTTCCCACCAATGACGGTTATATTAACGCATCATAATGATAAAATAGAAAGCGATCCTTACAAAGAAAATTGCAAAAAATGTCCACTTTTACGGTCATTTATAAAAATGTTCAAAAAAATTTCAATGTCTATTTTACTATAATTTAGACCAAAATGTCCTCATTAGTAATCTTAAATTCCACAATGAGGACAAAATTACTTATATAATTAAAATTGTATTGACAAATAATTACTTGACATATAACATATATTATTTTAAAAAGTATCATGTCAATTATGCATTAAACTCTCATTTCTCCCTATGAGTGGATAAATAAAATATTTATGAAATGTCATAATTACACTTAAAACATCAAGAATATTATGAAATGTAGAGAACTCTCATATTCAAAACGAAATCTTGTTTTAGACAAATAAAGTTTGTTGTAACAACTTTTAAAATATCGAGAACGTCATGAGATGTCAAAAATTACAACTATTAAACACAACTTATCAACAAAATAAAATTTCAAAGAAAATTACTTTCATCGAGAATTGTGGAAAGCTTAATCAACTAGCAAATTTGGATGAGATTAAATTTTTTGAAATGACATTATATGATTTTCTTATGAATTGGAAGCATATGTTTATTTTTTAATCTTAATATTTTTTTTTATTTCATCTTCTTCATTTTTTTTTCCAAAATCCTTGGTCAAAGCAAATGAATCCATAAGATATTAGATAGCATTAATTTAACTTCTCATGGAAACTGCTTGTTCTTCTTGAAATTCGCGACATATTGAAATAAAAATTACTTCATTTTTCATTAAGGGTATAAAAGATAATTTGGTACCAAATTTGACCATTTTTGCAAGAGTTATCAAAATTAGATATTTCAATCGATAAGCTTGGAATTGGCAATTTTTGTAAATTCCCCATTTTTATATAAACATGAAAAAGATGTAACTTGATTTAGTGGTTAAGGTTGTTATTAATTTCCTGGACTCAACTTTCTAAGCTCTCACGAAATAGTTCATTTGGTAAGACCACAATATGATTGGCATTTTTTATTCTACATAAATAATATTCTCCACTATTTGTCTATTATTTACTTATGATTTGTTCTTTCCCTGACTTCCTCCAAAGAGTCCATTTTCGTAAGAACTAGGGACATTTGCACCTACATGCCTCAAACTCCAACACATACTGCACTTAGGCCCCATTCCTTAAGGAGTGTGTATTCAATTGAGTTTTTTTAAAGATTTTTATAGACATTTTTTTAAGTATGACTTTTGTGAATTTCGTGGGTTTTTATAGATTTTTATTAAATTAATGGGTATCTTTCGAAAACTTCTATAGATTTTATTTTTAAACTTTTTATAGACTTTTGTAGAATTCAAAAGATGTTTGAAAACTTTCTATTTTAAAATAGAGTTCATGTAGGTCTATTGTAATAGTGCGAAGTTCTCACGTACGTGTGGTGCTGGTTCCCACAATTCCTTTACCCCTATCCATCTAATAAAAAATATTTTTAAAATAATAAAATTTTATGTCAATTGAATTAAATAAATAATTATAAATTTTATTATTTTTTGATAAAAAAACTAAGAAAAAAAAATTTAACGTTCAATATTATCAATTTCCTGGACTCAACTTTCTAAACTCTCTTCAAAATAGTTCATTTGGTAATGACCACAGCACGATTGGCATTTTTTATTTTACACAAACAATATTCTCCACTATTTGCTCGTTATTCACTTATGATTTGTTCTTTGTTTGAGTTCTTCCAAAGAGTCCATTTTCGTAAGAACTAGGGACATTTGCACCTACAAGCCTCAAACTCTAAAATGTCGCACTTGGGCCTCATTATTTAGGGAGGATGTATTTAATTGAGATTTTTAAATATTTGTATAAACTTTTTTCATGTAATGACTTTTGTGGATTTCGTGAATTTTATAGATTTGTATATGATTCTTGAAATTTTTTCGTAGATTTCTACAGACTTTATTTCAAAACTTCCAAAGATTTTTGTAGAATTTAAAAGAACTTTTTTAATTTAAAATAGAATTCACGTGGGTGCAACAATGTGAAGTTTTCACATACGTGGTGGTGTTTCCCACAATTCCCTTTCTCCTCCCCATCTAATAAAAAAATATTTTTAAAAGAATAAAAATTTAAGTCATTTTAATTAAATAAATAATTATAAATTTCATTATTCTTAACAAAAAATAAGTAAAAAATTTGAATGTTCAGTATTATCAATATGAAACACTTTTAAAGATTAATTATAAACAAGAGAATAAAATATTAAAATTTAATTATAAATTAATCGTTTTATATAAAATCTTATAACTTTATTACAAATAGATCTTTTTCATAGAAAAATGGATGAAAAAAGAAAAAAATTATAAAAAGTCCCCCAAAATTAATACCTATAAATTACCTCCCCGCCAAGAAATTTTCCATCAGAGGAACTAAATTGGAAGTGGACAACCTAGTCCCTGGAACCAAAACGACATATTTCAACTAGAAAGTTCTGCGATACGTAGGGCTACTATGGTGGTTACAAGAAATTTCCAATAAAAATTTATGTCGCAAAAAGATTAGTAGTAAAAGGTAATTGATGGAATATTTTGTAACGATGCCTTTTAGCGAAAGTAACATAAATATAATGAATGTGGAAAATTTATCAAAAGAACAGTATAAGTGTTTCAGTAAACGAGCTCGCTCTTCCAAAAATCTTTCTTCAAACATATGGTTAAGATGGTGATTGAAGGTAGAATAAGAATAAGACACTCAAATCAAAGTTGGGGATGAGGGATAAAAAATTAAATGAGGATGAAATTGCTATAAAACCAAATGGTTTGAGAACCCAGAGTGAAATCTACCCTAGAATCTAATAACGAGAATCTATGGTACCAAAACAGATAGGTGGAGGTTACATTGCTTAAAAATATAAGTTGAGGACTAATTGTCAAACAGAAAAGTTGAGGACCAAATCTACAATTCTCCCTAAAGTTTACACTCGCAAATGAAATGCTTCGAATCTGATAATTTCGAGATTCTCAAATTACAAATTGGTTATCATCCTGTAGCCGCCAAATGAAAAATGGGTCCCAAAGGGACTGTTATCTCCGTGCTTCCGTGAGTTATGAGTTTTGAATTCATTTTATATTTTGAGTCTTTATTTTGAGATTACTGATTTTTTTTGTCATTTTGAAATTTTTTTTCAAAAAAAAAAAAATAAATAAATAAAGTTTTGGTTTGGTTTTAACTAAGAACAGCCAAAAACAACTTTTTTGGCGTTTTCTGTATTTTTTTTTTTAAATTCTAAACTCGTTTTTTTAAATTCGTTTCTGAAAATAGGTAAATAAACGTGTTTTCAGTGTTTTCGAAGATTGAAAACTGAAAATAATTTGAAAATAGCAAAAAGGACTAGCCATGGTCCCACGTTTGAAAGAGTCCATTTTTTTTTTCAACGATTTCTCCTATATATACGGAAAGTGAAAATGTGAGATAATTGAATTGAAGAAACACGTGTTTGAAGCCAAAATGGTTGAGGGAATTGTATGTTGGAATGAGAATTGTGTAGGATTATCCACCTCTGAAGAGTTTCAAAGTCACCCTTTGGCAGACTATGTAAATCAAGAAATCGAAAGTCGAATTCAGGGTGTTGAACAATGCTCTATTTCCAAGAGAATGAGGTTGTCACCTGAGTTTACTCTGCAGGTTTTTAGCTTCTCCCTACTTTTTGCATGCCATGTTATCCATTTCTAGTCCCTCTTTGTTACTATGGCAAAAGAATTATGCTTTTTGTATGTTCCTCCTCCTTGACATTCGTAGGAAATCTGACAATTGATTGGAAAAAGTGTACAAAAATCTGTCAATTCACGTGATGTCAAACTTGACGTATATATAGCATGATTGTTGGCAAAACCTCTCCCAAATCCGGCAGATTCCCCGGTTGGTCGGAGAATCAAAACTGGACGAGAAGGGAACATGGTCCCGTGCGTGGTGTCAGTGCTAAATGTACGAGATCAAAATCTTTATTTTGCCATGTGAATCAACAAATGGAAGGATTTAATTTTTACCAAAATGATTTTTGAATGAGTACATCAATATACATGCATGATGGGTTTTACCTTATAAACTTCTTTTTGTATCATTTTTAACTAAGTGTATGATCTGGTTCAGATATGTTACTTGATGTTTTAGTTCTAGCTACTATTTTACCTTTTGCAAATATTTAGGAGAGTTTCATTTTGATTAAATACAGGAAGGAGATGTAGATTCGGCTCAAGAGTCAAGCCCTCTTGGTTTGAAACTGCGAAAGACACCATCTTTTCTGAATTTATTGGAGATGAAGTTATCCCAATGGAGGAAAGAAGATTGTTCACCGAAGAGCAATCCCAGAATGGGACGACAGAGTTCTAAAACAAAACATGATGAGAAATTAAAGGCTACGAACTTCACTGCGATTTTACTTAGAATTGGAAATTGGCAGGTGTGCACTGATTTTTATTCACAAGAATTTCTTAAAAACTTAATAGAATCTTATTGTTTTGTTTTTTAACACACTTTGAAATGTGAGCAGTGGATTTCTGGGCATGAAGGCGATTTGACAGCAAAGATATACTATGGAAAGCACAAAATGGTTTGGGAAGTGTTGAGTGGAGCACTAAAGAGTAAGATTGAGATACAATGGTCTAATATTACTGCGATTAGAGCTATTATCCGTGACAACGAACCTGGAATTCTCGAGATTGAGGTTAGTCCCTTTTGCACTTATCTGTTGAATTATTAGTTCACAATCAGCTAAATCCTACTGCAAACTGAATGCAGTTGAACCAAACACCTTTGTTCTTCAGAGAAACCAATCCCCAGCCGCGAAAGCATACTCTTTGGCACCAAGCATCGGATTTTACCGGAGGCCAAGCTTCCATTTTCAGGTATTCAACTTGTTTCCACTCTCCATAAATATTTTTCAAGATTCCTTTTCATGATATTGTAAAAAGTTTGGCGTTTGGCTTGATTTGTTCTGATCATCAATACATAAACTGTAATGCATTGAGAAAATTCTTGTTATTTCCGAATTTTAAAAGAAAACAGTCTCAGAAAGTGCCTTCTAATCTATAAACTCGAATATATGTAGAAACCAAATTCTTTTAAAGAACTAGCAAAAAAGTTTGAGGTTGTGTTCGACATCACTACAATTAAGAAAGGGATAATCTGTTTAACAGAATTTTTCTTTCATTTCTGATTTCATAGTCCAATTAATTGTCATTTGAAGTGTCATTAACAAAACCATATAAACTTACTACTTCAGTTTAACTATTAGTCCAATTCTTAGCTTTCCCAGGTTTTCCTATTTTCTTGATTTGTTTGTATCACAAAGAATATAAATACTTTTTATCAGGATTTTGTTCAAGTAGTCAAAGTTTACTTTTAAAGTAACTATTTAACGGGTGATTTCTCTTTCTTTTGCTTCTGTATTTTATCAGAACACACCTTGTGAGTTTCGCTCCTGGGATGCTTGATAAACACTATGAGAAGCTTTTGCAATGTGATCAACGATTGTTCTCGTTAAGCCGGAAGCCCTTCCTTAACCAGGAATCTCCCTATTTTGACTCAGAGGGCAATGGAGGTTCAAAATCCCTTTTCACTTTGAATGGATATGAATCAGAATTTCTTCTTGGAATGCAATATCCTCATCGAACTTATCCTGCTCCTTTCGTCATTGAAAATATTGAAAACTTCAAAACAATGACAATGTCGCCTCTAAGACTAATCGCTTTCGATGAAAATGTAAGAGATTATAGATGTCCGAATCAAAGTCAGAGATTTTGGGCTGACAGAGAAAATGCTGATTGGGATGACTCACAAGCTGATTATGTTCTTAGTCCACTGGATTATGTGTCAATGGAAGATGTTGGAGGATTTAATCCAAATAGTATAGTCCTAAATGATATTGAGAACCATTTGCCAGAGGACAATCAATTCGTATACTCAAAGAAGGAAACGACAAATGTGAAATTGATGTGTCCATGGGTTGAGCCATTGGATGTGAATCCAGTCAACACAGCTACTGCAAATCAGTTGCATATAAACTTTCAAATCACCGATACACAAGTAACTCAAAATACGTTCAAGAATTCAATGCCTGATGGCATCGACTCAGAGCCTATGACTTGGTTATCTCATCAAGATCCCAACGAAAGCTTAAAGATGGAACCAACAACGAACAACTCGCTCTATCAATACATGTTGCCAATCAAAGATTTTTCGACTCCAAATGTCATGCAAAATATACATAGCTGGGCTTAGTATCTCCGTGAGGAAGCTGAAACTGGGGGATTTGAAAAACAGGATAATTTTATGTATCTAATGATAATCCCTTGTTTGTCCCTACACTTTTTAGCTTTGCAACCTTTCTTTCATAGAGATGTGAATAGAACTGCTCTTTACTTTGGTGCAAACTACTAATTGGGAAAGGAGTTTCATTTCTTTGCCGTTAATGTTTCGATTAAGACTATTTTTTAGTTCAATATAACTCTTCTTTTTGTACGATGCGATGCTCGGGGCAAATAGTCACGGAGTTTGAGAAACCAAAAGTTAGTATTGCCCACTTTCATTTGACATCTTAATCACTTAGAAATCCAACGACGTGTTTGGTACAATGAACTTTATTACGTCAAACATTCTTAAAAAAATAGCCAAAATCTTGGACGTTGAATTGTAATAATGTTGCAAACAGACCCTAACACGCTTGATATGAATACTCTTAGCAAAGAAAATCGAATGGCGCATAAAAAAATTGTCCCAATTAACCATAGAAGGGACCTTATGCTTTAATACCAAATAATCAGCCCTGTACGCCACGCAAGGGAACTTTGCTTTAAACACCAGTGATTAAAATATATTATTTATATATTGGTGTTTACATTTCTTAATTTGTTAAATATATTATGAAAATATATTTGGTTATGTGGTGGCCGTTGGATTAAACAAGATGTGAAGAAAGATTGAGATGATCTTCAAAGATAATAAATTTTAAATTCTTAAATAAATTGAATAATGTCTTTAGAAAAATATATTTGTCCTTTTCACTTCTATACATTTAGCCCTCCCCATCTCATCTCATCAAAT
Organism: Fraxinus cuspidata; assembly: GCA_903798385.1. Classification (NCBI taxonomy): domain Eukaryota; kingdom Viridiplantae; phylum Streptophyta; class Magnoliopsida; order Lamiales; family Oleaceae; genus Fraxinus; species Fraxinus cuspidata. The sequence goes on along the minus strand of CAIGRP010125298.1, from coordinate 6,262 downwards.
CATTGTAGTCGAGCCATTCCTTCTAAAAACTTAAACCCGATACAAGTAATATGCAATTGTGATCAAGCACGCTAACTGGTGCAATAGATTTTTGTTTGTTTTTAATTAAATGTTTGAATTTTTTTTTTTTTATGTAAATCCAATTTACCTAACCATTTTCATCTATTGTATCTACGAAAGTAAAATAAAATAAAGCCACCGTTTGAACCTCATTATACAGAAATTAATTTTTCTTCAAACTATTTTCAACTACAAATCTTCCTAATAAAATAATTTCATACGTAAATCTAGAAAAAAAAAATCTAACCTTTTAATAATACATTCTTGGAAAAAATAAATTTCCCAAATAATGGCGCTCAAACCCACAATGAGGGGAAGAAACAAAGAGGAGCAAGTAGAAAATGACATGTTGTACCTTGTTATTTAAAACTTGTACAGTGGATGCAAGAATTAGTTGACAATAATGCCCATCTCCCCTTTCTCCTATTCCTTCCTCAGAATTTCCAAACCCTTACGATTACTCTCCATGGCAGCTCCAACCGACTTGGATTTTCCTGAAACCCAGTTGCAAAACGACCCGAAAACTCTGCAGAATTACCCCTTGCCACTGTCCCCACCATTGCCATCCATATCCAAGAATATAGAGTTGAACAGGGCCTTGACAGCTTCTTCAAAATCATCAATTTTTTCTCTTAACGGAAATGATGTTCTTTTTGAAGATGAGTGGCTTATTGCTATCAATAAGCCTCAGGGAATTTACTGTGAGAGTGTCCTATCTGCTGTTCCTGCTCTACTTGAGAATGATTCTGTTGACTCGGGTACATTTACTTGAACAGGCATTTAATTTTGTTATTGGGTTTATTCTATAAAATTGATTTAATTCAGCGCAATTTTGAGTTTAAATTGATGTTCTTTGGAGATATATTACACTGTGCTATTATTTTCTTGAAACTGATATAAACAAAATGTAGCTGTACTTTTAGCATTCTCATTGGGATCATATCAATTTTTTTTAAAAAAAAAGACTGTAATGATGTTTCCTTCTCCATTCTGTTATGCAATTAGGGGGTAAATAAATTATGATGAATCAATGCATAGAAATTTTTGAAACTTATTAACCTTTGGAAGTTAAGTATGCACACCACCATCACATATGTTTTGAGAATGAACGATAGCAGATCCTTGGATAATGCGAGCAGCATACTTTTCCATCTAGTCTTTGACTGATTCAAACGTGGCCCTCTTCTGTCAAGAATATTGATCATGATAGTCACAGATTCTAGCAAGGGATAAAAAGATGTATTATAATTTGGTTAATATGTGATGAATTCTTACTTCAGACATAAGTTTACACTTGTTTAACTTTTTTAGGAGATCAAGTAAACTTGCCAGAACTCCATTTAGCTAACAGGCTTGATCGCGATACAAGTGGTGTTACAATTGTCACCAAGTCACACAAAGTGGCTGCCAAGCTAGTGAAAGCTTTTACCAAACACGAGGTTAGGAAAACCTACATTGCATACTGCAGTGGTCCAGCTCCAGAATGGGAAAATATCACTGTTAGATCTGGTCATGGTCGGTCAAAGTACGGAGCCTGGCGTGTTTATGCTGCATCCGATGTTGGCAGGAAACTACCTGGTGGATCAATGGTCAGAGATATGGAAACTTTGTTTGAAGTTATCTCTATAAATGGGCAATGTCGGTTGAAAGAATTTTCTAGACCAAATGAACATGAAAAAAGAGTTACTGTTGTTGAAGAGAAATCTTTAGTTGACTGTGATGTAAAGAAAGACGAGATTCTGTTAAGAGCGTATCCTAGGAGTGGAAGAACACATCAAATTCGTTTGCATTGCCAGTATCTTGGAATTTCTATAAGAGGCGATGTGAAGTATGAGGGGGTCTATGAATGGAAGGGTACAACATACGACGGCCATGAACTTCATGCAGAAAGCTTGTCTTTCGATCATCCTGTTACAGCTCAGCCAATTTTGATTCAGGCACCTCTGCCTTTGTGGGCAGCCCAAGAACTGGGTCCAGGATTGTTACGAATGAGTAGTTGTACCGTTCGAGAATGAAAAACTATAAAGCTTTGCTGGGTGGTCAACGATATAATTAGAAATCAACTTCTTGACATTTGGTAACTACACATCAAATTTCATTTTATTTTGTACATCGATTTTCAGAGTTAGTTCTGGAATTATTAAGAATCCAATTCAACTGCAAGAGTTCATTGTTTATAAACAAATGCAATCTTTCAAATCTATTGACTTGTTCTTAGGTGCATTATGCCCCTTTTAGTTATGTATAGTAATTGGATACATCTTTTTTTTTTCCTTTTACTTGAATTACAGCTGAATTATTGCACCTTTTAGTAGATCTCAAGCTAGATCACATAGAGTGCTATAAAATGATTGACTATGTCAACTTCAAGTTTATTGAGACTATGATATCACTTTTATATTGTTGTATGTAACAAAGCTACTGGCTAGACATGGTTATTTATATGAAAGGACTGGCTAGAAATGATCATTTATTTTTGGACAGGGTCTCGAGGTTAAGCAGTCTACCGAAATGCTTATATTGGTACATGAATTGATAAGAGGATCTAGGAAGATACTAGTAATGAAATATTTTCTTGGATAACTTCTTGTGAATCAGTATCTTTTTTGGAATGAAATAGGGATATGGACCCTTACTTTAAAATGTGGTGTGATATTACATTATAGAGTAAATGATGCTTGAACCAGAAGAAGCATCATGCTTGGAAAAAGATAAGAGAATTAAGTATACTCTATAGTGTATACCAATGAATAGCACTCACTTTTGAAAGTTTAGCCTGTCAAAATTATTGTGTTTTAACATTAATAAATGCATTATGAACTATGTCAAACTAATTTCTCCACTGTAAAGACAGGAGTACTCCTAAACATCATAAACTAGTTAAAAAATAAAATGCAGACTGTTATAGGTGATGTTATCAAGTGCATGTGCATGTGCATATGCATATGCAATGAGGAGCATACGCGAAGCTTCAAAATTTTAGCAAAGAAGCTTTTGCTCTCTTCGCTGAAATAATGACTAGGGTGATTCTACGTTTGCTTATAGTTGACTTGGTGAAGTTTCCTATTCTTTTCCCCCTTTTCAATGTAAAAGTACCACTTAATAATGAAATAGATTGTGCAAATGTTTTCTTCTCTCTATTTCTGTTAATTTTAGGCCAATGACCTCAACACATGATACGAGTAATATTACCATAAGTCCCCTCTTAGCAGAGTATGGTTGATATTTACTTCACATCTAATATTGTTCAGATGGTACAAGGTGAACTGTTGTTTACAGACTTTCATAGGTTACTCGAGTATTATTTGGTAATGATTAGCAAAGGTGTTTGGAGAGTTTTCTTGAAAGAGATGTTGTGGTTACTTTTGTGAGGAGTGGAAACTATGCATCAAATTTCTTGTATTTGCCAATATCTTGAAATTCCAATTATAGGGAAAGTGTCTGTATGTAACATAGGTTGGTCATGAAATTCACGCTGAAAAGTGAATTTTAGGCATAATTTAGAGCGTGCCCTGTCTTGCATCCGGCACTTCTGCTGTTGTAAGCTAGCCCGAATTCACAGCCAATATCAATATGAATTTCTGTGACACGTGAATTTTTTCATGGCATTTAAAATGTTCAATGTACTATTTTAATTATGTTTAGTGTATGAGATATGACTGGATTGGAGAATTTCTGATTTATACAACACGGTGTGTATGCTTTGTTGCAGTATTAGTGAGGATTGGATAGTATAATGAACAAGCTTCTTTTTATTTCTTTATAATGGCCAATGCTATTCAATCCTTTCTACAAAAACGTACTACAACTGTTTATTACTCTATTATATAGTTCTTTTATTAGTTGTCCTTTCATAATTATGTTTAATCACTACAACTACCTAGAGAAGAATGTCTGTTACCTTTTACAAACGAACTATGTTTGAGCTCTTGTTGTTTTTGCAAGTTTCCAAGCTAGTTCTTTTTTTTTTTGATTAGTTAGAAACTGCTGCTGCTCTAGTCACTGCTTGTTCATGGTTATTGAGAAATCTGTTTTTAATTATCCAGATAACCATTTAGCCAGTTTCTAAGGAGCTCTTGGATATATTATTAACGGTGCCTATATTATCATTTAAACTTGAGATTCTAAAAGATTGAATGAGTCGTGGAACAATCCAATGTGTTTGTGTAAATTCCAAATTGGCCAATTTGCTTTCTTAGAAGAGTATGTTAGCAGAAATAATGTCAAAATGTTGTAAACTCCGTAGACAAAATATTTGGTCTATTTTAAATAGACTATGGCTCATGTCAGCTTGATTAGACTTTGATTGTGGTTTTTGTTTTATGCGTTGAGCTTAATTAATGATGGTTGAGTAGATAAACTTTGCTGTTTAGCTGCTCAGGTATACGATTTTTAATTATTAGACTTAATTGAAAAAAAATATGACATAATAACTTTTGAAGCTCTTTTACGTCTGCATTGTTTTTCTATATTTTCATAGTAAATTAGTTTTATCTACTTCTTCAAATATAATGTTTAGATTAGAGTGTAAGTTATTTAGGTCTCAAATTGTAACTGGACCTTGACCTTGGTTTGAAGCCTGGCTTGGTTTGGAATGAGCTAGTTTATTGATCAGCTTGAGCTTGGGTTGAGCTTGAGCTTAAACTTGCTAAACTTGACCTAGGTCGGCTTGTTTTTAGCTCAGTTATTCGTTAATCTTAATAACATGATAAATTCTGGATTACGGGATATTTGGACATAGATAATATGACATACGGGGGACACATAATATGCCGTCAACATTCTCTGAAGAATTTTTTTTATCGTATCAGTAGTGTTCAAGTCCTGTACTTATATTTCGGTACCTAGATTGATGTATATTATAAATGAGATGTTAAAGTCTTTTAAATTTATGTCAGTAAAGGTCACTAGCTACCAATTGCATGTAGAAATGTCTAACAGCAATTTGTGTCCTCCGTGTCCTTTAAGTTTGAAGCAAGTATGCCTCCTACGATTGAGATTTGGAACGGGAAGCAAGAACTTCTCCTTTACACAGTTGCAAGTGGAAGTTACTTAAAATGATTGCAATGAGAAGCTGCAGTTTTCTTCGTACAACAGTTCTGAAACCAACCATCATGTGCCCCCAGGTTCTTGATGTTTTGGAGTTTCTGCAGCATGTTTGTGTGTTAAAATAGCAATTTGTTGTGTCATTAAGTTGCACTCTGTACATACTGATATACCATGTTTTTTTCTGTAGCTTGTTAGTTTGTATACACTTAAGATATCCTTTTCTTTCTTTGTGGACTCGACAGGACTTGATTGCAGGCTCATAATGGGTGGGAAAAAACGAAAAATATGTATTTATGCTTCTTCTTTTGGGCTGCTATGGGATGTGCTTGGCGTACATAATTTATGTACATAGGGGTGTCCACACCCCTCACATGGGGTGGGGCCCATATTTGAAAAAATGAAAAATATGTATTTATGCTTCGTCTTTTGGGTTTTTGCTATAGGATGTGCTTGGTGTACATAATATATGTATATAGGGGGGTCCACACTCCTCACATGGGGTGGGGCACACAAACCAAGAATTTTCCTTTTGCTATCCTTTCCTTGTTTGGAGTCGGCAGAAAATTATAAAAGTGACGAGGTTGAGGATACATGGTGTGCAACTTTTGATCCAATGCATCGGCTAAATTTTCTCGACCAAAAATTGTGGTCAAGTTGGAAAGACAGAAGCTCCAAGTATTTAAGTGACAGTTCTTGGTGAAAACCTTGTCTAACCAAGATGTACGTTGCAAATTCATCTTTACCCATAAAAGTTTGCAGCCCCATTTCAAAGCACTTGGCAAAACTTTGCTAAGCTCTTCAAATCAAATATCTCAATTTGCCACATTTTTCATATATGAGTTGTTCTGCATGTATAGGGTGAAGGTTCTCAGAATTGTCACCCCCCCATGTACATGCAGAACAACTCTTCATATATAGGTTTAATGTTCTGTATTAAATAGAAATTATAATAATCATGCACTATTATTTTGTAAGTGTAATGTTTGAAGAAAAAAATGAATTTAACATAAGAGGATGGCTAAGAAATTTTAAAATGACAACTTTACCCTTTTGAATGTTTAAAGATTCTGGTTTAATGAGAATTTGATGGAATCCATCCATCCACCCATTCAACATGAAATCGGTAAGTGTGCAGAGTTCGATTCCCCACAAG
>CAIGRP010125266.1:0-10717 GCA_903798385.1 Fraxinus cuspidata | reverse complement strand
TAAAAACCAATCCCCCCCCCCCCCCCCCCCTCTTGGTTAGCTATTCTTGGGCTTTCACTTGGCAGTCGGCAGACAGGGTCACCCGGTCACAACCCACAGGCGTCGGGTCGCGGCGACGTCGGATTTTTCTTGGGGTGAAAATTGAAATGAATTTAGTTTCATTTCAATTGTATTTCAATTGAGGATAATAGAAATGGGTTGGGCTGGCATGGAAATAGGCGGGACGGCTGGACCTTCATTTAATTCATTAGTGGGCCTAAAAATAAATAGCCCAACAGCAATTTCATTAAAAGAAAAATTGAAACAGCTGGCTTGGGCCTTCATATAATGTATTGGGCCAAATGACACGGCCCAACCCAATTAAACAATAACTAAACAAAATAAAAACAACCCATAGCCGCCCAGGGAAGATGAAGGGAATTGCAGAGACTGCCATTGAAGGAAGCTTCAGGCGCACTAGCGGTTTTCTTCCCAATGTTCATTCGCTGGAACCCAGCACGCGCGGCCGGACACGTTAACATTACCTTAAAAATAACAAAGTCCGTCATTGCAGGGACATAAGATTAGTGTTAGTAAAAAAAAAAAAACTAAATTAATCTTCATCCCGATTAACAAGGTTTTCAAATGTACTCCAGTGCTCAATTATATCAATTTCATTATAAAAAATTTAGTGTATTTTTCACCACAAGATTTAAAATAAATTGGAAATTTTCAAAATAGTTTGATTTGAATCTTTTTGTTCTTTTTTGCCCCATTACTAATGGCTTCATTTTCAAAAGAGTAATATTATTTATCATCACGATGATAAATCATCATTGATATAGCAACTTGTAATCCATCACATATCTTTTTCTCTCTTCTCCCCCTCTTTCATATAAATTGAACCGTTCAATCTTATTATTCCATATAAATTGTCACATCACCGATAATTTATCATCATGATGATAAATAACATTATTCTTTTCACAATTCACAATAGAAATTGTTCAATCTCATCTCAAGAAATCCAAATTCAAACCGAACTACTTGGTGCCCACCTCTAATTTCTATTCGAAGCAACAAACATCTTATTCTCAACAATTTGAGGCGGATATCTGAATCCTCTTTTGCCAATCGATTCAGTTTACTAGTAAATTCACTTGATACATTTTTAATGTTCAATGTGAAACCATTTCAACATGTTATACCAACCCCGTCTAGGAAAGATAGGCATTAACTTCCTCCTTTCATCTAGTGGTATAAAGCGGATATCCCGAGTCAGGATATCCTGCCTGTGGACCCGACACAACATACTTTTTGGTCGTGCCGAGTCCACTGTTACGGCTCCCCTCTAAAATATAGTAAACTTTTAATGAATTCTAATGTCTATGAATTGGGATGGAATGCAAAACCTGCAACATCCTGGAATGAGTGAGCAAGAACTTCTCATATCTTGTTAATGTTCTTAACAAATTTCAAAATTTTGTTTATTTAAATTACAATAGATGTCAATATAATATGACATTAGTCTATAAGATACAATGTATATAGGTAAGTTGAAAACTGCTTGACAACTGCTATGAACATCATCACAATTTCCTATTCACATCCACGGAAAATTACTAGTGCTAAAAGGTTCATTCCTCGTCGAAGTTCCATTCTCTAATATGGATAAATGGAGGATTTAAATGGTCAGATTTTCTTGAACGGCAAGGAAGGATCCAATTATATTACCTCCAACATCAGGAAAAGTTTCGCATCCTGAGAGGGAAGTCACCTTGCCGTACCTATCAACTTCAACCGGGTACTTCAGTAGGTGTCCTCTCATTTCTGATATCTCATCAGATGCATATTGCTTCCAGTTTGCCTCGCCCATTTGTCTAACTCGTCTGACGCACTCTACAGAATCTGGTCGAGTAAAGCAGTCGTCTAAAACTCCTAGATGCTCAGCCCATAGGGACATTCTATAACCATAAATCTACAAAAATGGATACCGAGATTCCACAGTCAGATGACAGTATTTAGTTTTGATCTCTAAGTCGTGGATAATTAAGCCACAGTCTTTTCAAATGTTGTCAACAAATTACCTGTCCATATGGACTCGATTGTTTTCTTGCCCATGTGTGATGAGGTTGATAAGCCCCCATAGCGATCTCTGTGTCTCGAGTACCCTCCATCGAACGTTGATTGATATTTGCAGACCCCAAAATAACATATTCATCGTCCACAATCATCCCTTTCGAATGAACATAAATCATGAATCTTCGGTTTTTCTGACCGAGTCCCTGAAACAAATATGTTGAAGGATATTCATGTGTACCTTTGAAATAAAATTACCTAAACTAAGAACATTGAGGTGTAAATAAATCCAGAGTTCTGAAATTTGCTAGTGACAATTCAAAATAAAACTCAGACAAACCTTTTACAAGTACCTGATGTCTCGTGATCAATGGTTTACAACATTTAATAACAATTGAAGACTAAGTCATTAAGCACATCTTGTGAGCAGAAGTCCTATGAGGGTTGTTTAGATAACTCATCCAAAATGTTAAGCTACTAGAGAGGGGACACATTTACAGATTTACTTATTTAAAAATTTAGGTTTTAACCGCACTCACGTGTAGGCCTTATTCAATTTTTTACTCAATTATTTTATCAAAGACCTGACACAAGCACAATTTTCATGAATGGGTAGCAGAGACTGAAAAGACTCAAGATTATGTGTTTGCTCTAATACCATGTTAAATTACCTCATCTAAAAGCTTAAAATGTTAGATGAGGGGTGCATTTATTTATTTAAATTTAGTCTTGAACAAGGGTATTTATAAGGGATTATCACCAATAAAAAAATATATTTAAGGGAGATAGAACGAATACTTGAGGAGTGTTAGCTGCACTTTGACGCTCAGAGGGATTACCCGCATCGAAAGCCTCACGATTGCCAAGACAGTAGAAGTTCAAGTAATCTTGTGGGGAGTATGCATTCTCGAGTCCAACCTCCATTAGAGCCTGGTAGATAGTCTCATACATCATTTGCATTGTTTTATGCTGGAATAAGAGATACAAGTTAAAAGGCTACATCAACTAAATATAATCATAAGAAATATAAAAGCACTACACTGGTTAACAGATAGCTAATTATTGATACACATATAATAATGAATCCATTCCAAATATGAAAATTAAGCTCCTGTTTGGGTTCCATTTTTCAAAAAATGCATTTTTCCAAAACTCATTTTCACCTACATTTTCCCATAAAATAATGTTACACGTAAACCCAAAACCTTTCCTTATTTTTTAACCACATTTTCCAAAAAAAAATCACTATTCCAAAATATGTTTTCCCCCAAAATCTCATTTAGTGGAGTCCAAACATGGGCTAAAATCACTCCAACAGAACCCTTTATCTTCTGCTTGCTGATACTTGCCAGTACATACTAAAAGTAAATGGAAAATACATACCTGCCAAAACAAAATCCTTTGAGTAGCAGCACCTGTTGGATTACCCTCTGGCCACATTGGAATGACAATATATGCTGCAAACCTCTCGTGCGCCCTTATTTTGCTGGCAATCTTGAGGGCAATTTCTATTGGAATCAAATTATTTGCACCTACAAAGTAGAAGTATGCTTCTAAATTTTGCACATCAGGAGAAAACTTGGAACTGACAGGACAAAAAGCAGTATATATAAGTGGGCAGTCAAATCGTCACCTTAGACAACTAAACTATGACAAGGTAGTAACATACTTTCACACAAAACTCATTTGCATGTATGGTTCAATATATGGAATACCACTGAAAAAATGTTGCATCTTTTTGAACTTGGTAGCTGTTGTTAAATCTTTTTTATTTATTTTGTGGGTCGTCGAATCTTGTATACCTTTCCTGAGGTATGTTTCTAGTGTTTGTTGCATGTATCAATGTGAACAAAACCATGGTCCAGCAGGTAATGAATGGGCAAAGAACAAATAGTGCTTTTGCATGGAAAAGTGCAACCTGAAAAATTAAAAATATTTAAATTGTGCATCAGTTTATTCTCCGTGACATCCACCTCAGGCCATTTGCGCAAGTCTCATATGCCATGCAACAAATGACAAGAAAGTTGCAAACCAGTAAAATTCACTTCTAATGACATGCTGACAGAGGGTGGGGAAGACTCAATCTTCATAATCATGTTACCTTAGCGGACAAATAGATTCAAGCAGGCAGGCCAGCAAATTATAGTCATTATACTTCAGAACAAAATTGGCTGACAAAATATATGACATAGGCCTCCAAATATTTTGGAATTAAAATACAAATGCAAACAGTTCCTTACCGACATCCTTATTTGTACTCCAGTTGTAAGAGGATCCGATGAAGTATTGATTCTCAATATAAATAAAATGTTGAGCAGCACGAATGGCCTTTACATATGCTGTGTGTATGCTCATATCTATAAGTACGTTCTTCCCACATACCAGGTTCTGTTACAAAACACAATTTAATGGTTATGGAAGAAAATTTGCAAACAAAAAAAGTCTTACGATATTTATTATAGTTCACCCTCATTGTAGCTTCTTTAGGATCCTTTGGGAAGCCCCTGACGGAGTTCGAATCAATTGAACGAAAAACCTGGATAAGATGAATAGAAGATCAGCGATTAGAAAACTCTATCACATAAATCAAGTGAAACCCAGCAATTTTAAGTTTTCAACAGTTCATTGATACCGATTCACCTGAACATGCCAACTTTGAGGATCATCATCACTAACACAAGGAGCATCAGATAGCCCCAGTACATCGGGTATCCTTTCCAGTCGGAGTAAAGCATCATCATATGACACCTTCAATTTTTTTATTCCATGAGGTTTTGCAGCTTTCATCCACCGTTCCTCGAAATTGGTCAGAACGTCATATGCTGCTGGACCATCAATTTTACAGTGCAAGTCATGCCATGCTTCTCTTGGACAGCCTGTAACACTACCCTGTTCAGGGAGTAATATGAATCAACATATAAGCAAAGGTATCAAGGTAATGCAGCTTCATTTTCTTATTAACAAGGAATTATTTATCCATTTCACTTATTATAATTATACTGGATCTTAGATTGTGTTTTCCTTTCACTTTTCAGAGCATCTACAATCACATAATGGGCAAATCGAAGTAGCTAAAGCTTCATATATCACTTCATGATCTTATGAACAAATCTGAAATTTACAAGGACATGGCCTCGGCTGATCATGTTGCCTTCCTTTTGCACTGAATAGGGAACCAGTAAAGTTTTGGATTGCTATAACTGCTAAAAAAAGACAATAAAGTTGGACAGAGGAATTGAACCCCCTCCATTGGCAAAGGAAAGTTAAAAACAATAAACAAATAGTAAATTGAGTAAAGTTCAGGCTCAGGCCACTTGAATCCTTGATTTCTTATCAGCATAGAACCCTGAGCGGTAATGGAAGAAGGTAAAATGGAGCTATTAATTTTGACGTGCTCTACACATTAAAACTTTGGTATTTTACCGCATTAATACATCTCAAACAATCTCATATTGTTTTAACTTGATTGAGAAAATATATAGTGCATCAACATTTCAACACATACAGCAGAAAAATTTAATTAAGGTAAAAGAATTACTGCATAAGTGGGGTTATGATAGTCATCAGCGTGCCATGTTTGCAGAGTCCTAAATATATCATGCTGAGGAGTATCATATCGCCCATTGCACAAGTCCAGTCCTCCGAGAAATGCAGTGATTCTTCTTTGATTATTTCCAGCATCAGCATCCACTATCACAGTCTTCTGATGATGTGTATAAATTACTCCAACTTCCTGATCAAGAATGTGAAATTTATTATTAACTTCAGAATTTGAAGGTTACTCGAACAATAAATTATCAGAATGATAGTATAAAGGCAAACTTCCACTGCAGTTTGAAAGTTAGACTGTCAAGTTTTTCAGTTCTATTCGCAAGAGAACTTTACTGATCATTGATATTTGCAATGGCTTTTTCAATGTAATTTGTTAATCCTTGCCAATGCAAAGGAAATGTTGAAAGCATCTTAGGGTATGCCAGAAAAAAAAAATTAATTTAAAAAAAAAAAAAGCAAAATGCAGAGCATAACCAAATCTAAGTTCTTCTTTCAGGGAAAAAAAACATATCAAAGAGTGATTATAGATTGGAATATTTCTCTCTTCATCACAACTATATATGAAGTGAATGTTTCACCTGTTCACCACAACCTTCAAACTAAGAAGATCTTACCGATGAAAATTTAAGAATTATAATGCAAACTAAAAAATTCACAATATATGTAAAAACAAACTAATTCCAACCACTAGCATAACAGTTACAATGATGAAAATCAAAAACCTTGACAAAGAAATGCTAAAATAGGCATAGTAAGAAACACCCATAACCTCAAAACTCATATATAACAGAAAAAACATTTATCTTCTAAATGCGAAGTTAATTAAAATTTAGAAATCACTTGAGGAATAAGCATGAAACCAGATAAGCACAAAATAGTAGAAGTTTCCCTCCACAAAATAGAAATTTGGGATTGATGGCTTCATGCAGATGCTGAGATGAGAGCATAATCCATTATCCCTTTCCCACAATACTATAGGGGCAGGCTAAACAGTTCTTGAAACAGAGTATTCATTCACAATTCCAAAAACCTATTAGTAGCATCTTTTGTTGCTATAGATGAGCTTCCAATAAGGAAAGCTCAATCCCATCATAGATGAGCTTCGAACAAGAAAAGGTCAACCCCATCCAACTAATTTTACATAACAAATAATCTTGTTTGCCCGCCTTCAAATCCAGAATTTCATAGTAATGACAAAATGTAGAAACTTTTTAAGCATGTCGATGTAGATGACCAGAAAAAGAAGGGTAAAAAACTAAGAAAAAGAAGGAAAATATTATTTATGTTCGACATACCCTCTGCTTCACCCAACTGTGACGCTTCCCAGCCACACGAGGACAAAGCAGCACTTGCACAGAAGAGTGTTTAAAGAAACGGCGAGTTTCTTCATCATGAGTTTGCATGACTCCATCCTGAATAGGTCGATAACATTAGAAATAAGAATATCATTTTGAAAATTTTAAAAGGAAAACAATTAATGAAGAAAAAATAGTTTCAGTTGCATAATAACAGAAACCTGAGGTCTCCTTTCTCTCTCTCTCTCTAAATGGATAAATCACCTGCAAGGTCTTAATACGATTTCGATAGTTTTAATTATAGTTCGAATTCGATTGGAGCAAAATTTAAAATTGTCTTCTAGAATCTAAACTATTCGACTTTAAAAGAAAGACGGCTTCAAAGCATTCTCTATACGCACACACAATATTTAACTATATCACATCTTAAACAAATAATATTTGATATCTTCATGATTTGTGCTTTACATCCAAAGGTGGAGCATGAAGAAGGTACTATGTCCATAGTCTGCAGTGATATTTTATGAATGGGCAAAAGTTTTTTCGCTCAAACATTGTACATAGGATTCTTGCGACGGCAAAACACAACCTCAATCATTTGGAGTTATGTTGACAAATGGATACATTATCCAATCACAGTCTCAATTGATATAAGCACTTACCGTTTTGTAGCCCAGTATGCTTCTTGACGTAGGGTCATCCCATACAAGCAGCAGAACTCTCACTCCTTCCTGTGACTTTGATCTCAGAAGCTCCCCCAGAGTGGTACTTGACACGGAATTATCATCCCTAACCAGTCTAACTTTGTGCCACACGGACCACCCAGTAATATAAATCAAACGACGGGCCTGAAGTATAGCATCAAAGATGTCACGCCAGCATTTTCCATGCACATATTGCATCCCATTTTCAAGTTTTATAATTGGGAGACATCCATCAGGAACGTGGGCATCTTGATAAAGAGTGACCATTCCACCTCTCCTAAGTGGAAAGTATGTCCCAGGTACTCCAAGATAATCAGGACCAGCTCCAATTCCATGATGGTAGATGCTTAAATGCTCTATTGGGGTATATTGAATAGAGATATACAAAACAGCTCCAGCCTTGCAAGGCTTCCCACTTGTGTTGAGGATTGGAAAGAACCCCTCAATTTTTGCTCCACCATATAAATGCTCCACCGGAACCATCACTGTCCCTATAAGTTGTGATCCCACAACATCATTATCTTTCACTACGAAGTGAACTTCGGCAGCATAATGAGCAACTGGAAGATTAAAATGTTGCGTCCAAACAGGATTCTCATTATTGCTTATCACATAAGTCCTTCCAATTGTAGCACCTGTTACTGTGATGGAGACATAGGGATCACTTGTAATCTTATTGTTGTTGAACATGTCTCCTATAGTTTTGTGGAACATATCCATGTTAGGAAGATTTCTCACTTCATATACCCAAATATCCAAATTCCCATGCAAGGGCAAAACTTTCAAAGACACTTTAGGAGATGGAGCTGCCATAAGCTGCATATTCTGAGCATGTGATGTCTCAGCATGAGTGGTCGAATGTGATGAGGCAAGAACAGAAAGGTGCTCCATCTGACCCGTAGAAGATGTCTCCCAGCGAGAAAAGGAATTAGGATGTCCATATATAGCCCCCATACCATTAGTCATTGGCAATGGTCCAGAGTGATATTTTGGAGGGGAACTAGGCAACGAGGCTGACGGGGCAGGAGGGGAGGCAGGAGCAGAAGGCTTAACGTGACTATCAGACAAATGAACATTTTCAATGAGATCATCGATAGACGGATAAACTGAAGGGCGAGTCATAGAACCATCACTGATGTGATCATAATTTCCTGTAGGACCACTCACAGAAGATGAACTATCTTGGTAATGGTAGTGACTAGAGTACTCACCACTAACTCTAGGTGGCACATTGGGTTGATTATCTGGAGGCTGCAATGGCCCGGAGTTCTGATGTTGGAGATAATGGGAAGAACCATAATGGAAACTACCATATGGTTGAAGGGTTGACTGAGGCGGGGTTGGCGTTGGTGGAGGAGGTGGATATCCATGAAACTGGTGAGTGATGGGGGTAGAATGTGAGGATGGGTGGTAACTATACTCTAAAGGTCCAGACGTAGGAGGTGCAGATGGTGGCGGTGGACCTGGATACAGATAATTTAAATGGCCAGAACCTGAAGTGTTGTAAAAGGGCGGGGATGGATAATGAGAATACTGTGGATAAGGATATGGGACAGAGCCTGGAGGAGGATGACCGGGGTATGGACCGGAACTAAAACCCGGGTTTTGTTGATTTGGAGGGGGTGTAACATGGGGGTAATTATAGGTGCTATATTGATATGGAGGCGGAGAATGGTAATTGTTGTTATCCATCAACACATACAAATCTTAACTTCTGATTCTTTTCTACAAGGATAAATATCACAATTGAATCACACAAATCTCATGAGATTGCAAAAATATCAACATGGGCTCCGCATTAGATCCAAAAAAGATCTATACTCAACTGCATCAAAATAAAAATGAACAAACAATTCAGATACTGGCAAAGACAATAAAAAAGCAATTTCCAATGGGATTCTAATTAAAAAGACGAAAAACCTTTAAAGATTATGCAAAACGATCAAATGGGTTCTTGCTAATTCTTTCAATACTCAAGAATATGCTTCATATAATACTTTTTGAGACTAGTAGCTGGTAAATTTGATCAAGATCGCACCTTTAAATGGGGTTTTCCACCATAAACAGTCATAGAATGTATAGATCAAAAGAGGAAATAGAAATTATTTAAATAACAGGTGAATTCTGCGCGTTACATACCCAAATTTTCTTGTAGAAATTTCTTTGCAAAAGACAACCTAATACAGGTATTTCCTGGTTTCAAAATGTTGTTCGTATGCTTCGGAGACCCGTACGTTTGACAAGATCAGACTGTTACAGCTGATTGCTTGGTTCATCATTATTACGTGGAGCCACCTGATTGGCTATCAGTGGTGAAATGGTGAAAGGGAACTTTCTTTGGTTTTTGGGACTTCAAGAGGTCTAGTCAAGACAAAAATTTATTTATAAAGCCTAACATCTATCTTTTTTAGTTAGATAGTCTAAAGATTCAAAGAAAATGAAAATACAATTTATAAATTACTAAAATATCATTGTATGTAAAAAGACATAAAGCACTAATTCCTCTTTCAATTTCCATATATCCCCAATTCAATTTTGGCTTCATTTCTTCCATAATCGGGTCGCCTTTCCCTGCACTTATTCTTCTCACTTTCTTATCATCATCTTTTCTCCTTCATGAAATCCTAAAATCTACCACTGTCATTTCCTTGAGTACTAATTTAGTTGAAGTGAGTAATCAAATCTTACAATATTCTTGTTGGGNTATGGCATTTATTTGTTAATTATGACTTTAAATTAATTTTATCATTAAATTAGAGTTTTGATATGTGTTGCTTTTCACTCTTTCTTACTACCCCTTATTTTTGAAAAAAATATGTTGGTAAACACATGTTTTGCTATTCCATTTGTTGTTCTACTGTGAGACTTACATTTTCATTTCTTTCTATTTAGAACGACTTACATGTCGTTTTTTGCAACCTATAACGACATGCATTACGTTATCAATAATGTAATAAGTTTGATATTCGATGAAATTTTTAAAAAAATGTGTTGTTTTTAAACATAACGATATAATTGTCGTTTTAGTGCAAATTTGACGAGTTCGAAATCGTTACAGTTCAAATAATAACTATAACGATATTAATATTGTTTCTTTTCATGTAAAAC
>CAIGRP010125261.1:0-27414 GCA_903798385.1 Fraxinus cuspidata | reverse complement strand
ATTATCTAATTTTCCAAGTTGAGGATTCATATTTGAAGGACAAGGTTTAATAAAGCATTGATATGGGTCTTTCCTTTATTAATTGATTTTGAAATAGATTTCTCAGAATCGTATTTGGGAATTACATTTTCAGTATCAGAATTTAATTCAATTATGTTTAACTTAGAACGTATATATTGAAGAATAACATTAGTATAATTGTTTTGAGCTTGAATTTTTTTATATCTTTAGCTACTACTTCAAAATCATATGACCGTTCGCTAGATATCATTTTAAGAAGAGATCTAAGAATTTTAGTATTTCCTTGATAAACTACAATTTCTTACATAGGAGGATGAGTAGTTTGAAAAGTATAACGCTTAGGTGTTTTCCAAATCTTTTTTAAAGAATTTATATTTTGAATAACTTTTGATTTAGTGGGTTTTTTTATTATAAACTTTGAAATATGCTCACTCATAAAAACTTAAATCTTCTGGAAGAGTTTCAAATTCTTCTCAGTAAGACTCAATTTCTTCTTGAGAAGAACCTTTTTGAAATATTTTTCGAAAAAACTTTTGACTTCAAGATTTTTAGAGTTTTATCAATCATGAATTCAATTCTTATCAATGTTAGATGAAATAACATTACACCGTTGATCAAGCCTCTCTGAAAGAGGTGCCATATCAGATAAAGTAGGAGAGCTAGGTTGTTCTGGTATGATTTTTTTTATCCTTTTGATAACGAGTTTTTAGAATATTATGACTTAAATCAGCTTCTTTTAAAAACGATGTCGAAAACCTTGAAGATTGAAAAGTAATTTTAGAACTATTATCAGATCTAGATGAATACGATATTTGAAAAGTATTTGAAGAAGAAGGTTTATCAAAAATAACTTTGACATTTCCATCACAAAAACAAATAATTTGAGCATTTTCAAAATCTCATTCTAGTTCTCTAGCTTGAAAATTCTGTGGAATACACTTAGAAATCATAACATTTGAATGAAGTGGATTAACTTCAACCAAAAGACTTTCACCTCTTGGAGAAGTTCTAAGAGCACCTATTGAGTTGATTATTCTAACGTTTGTAATATATTCGATATATTAAAGCAAAAGCTTTTGAATGTTCACCAACATCAAAATTCTTAGTTTGAACTTGAAGATTAAGAGCGTTAAGAATAGCTTCATCTTGAAGACTAATTGAAAGTTTGGATAACAGTTTGAATCACTTTCAAGATTAGACTCGAGAATGGAAAGTAATGAATGTTACCTTAAGAGTCTTTTAACTCTTAGGGTTAAAAGACTAGAAATATCTAAACCAAGTCTAAACAGAGGTTTGACTGCAATTTGAACAATTCCAACATGAAGATATTTAAATTTCTTCATATGAGCTTGTATAGTTTCTTTTGAAAACAAATTAATTGAATAGTTTGATTTTTGATAGGGATAGTTTGCACCAAAGTTTTAATAACATAATTTTGAGTAAAACCAAATTTTCCTATCTCATAGATAGAACTTTAATCTACCTTTGGGATAGTCCAATTTTGAAGTTTTTGCTCTATTTGAGCTATTTGAAATTTATTTGAATTAAAGTCATTTGATGCAGATGCAGATGCAGATGAGATGCAGAAGCATGATTTTGATCTAATTCTTTATTATTATCTTCAAAATAATTTGATATGTTATCACCACTACTATTTGAGCACTTCTTTGCTAAACCAATTTGACACAATAGACGTAATTAAATAGTAATAAGAAAACATTAATCTTATTATTGAAAACAGAATGCTACAGGTAAATTGATGCAGTGCAAAGCCTACAATTGGACTACCTAAACGCCTACTCCAGCATCACGCTGACCAACGCTTCAGTAGACATCCATTCCTTACACCAACCTTACCTTTGACACTATGTAGACAATACTATGATACTATTCTCTCACACTACTGTCTTATGGCTCTGATACCAAATGGAGGCCCAGGTCACGGGAAAGGGACAAGAGAAGTAGAGGTTGATGAAAACAATGAATTTATTGATATAAAATTTTGAAATTAAAATATGAAGATTGAAACTAGAAATTGAAAATTACAATTGAAAATATTTTTAAAGAAAGCTTAAAATTATAAGGATAATTTAAAAACTTTCTTGAAGTGTAGTATCTCACGCTCTATTACACTTAAAGAGAGCATTCATCTTAAGTCTTCTTTTATACTTGAAATCTTGAGCACGAACTTGAAACGAAATTAATTTTGGTTAAAGAATCTTGAAAAGCAACCATTTTGATTTGAGATGACAACCACTTTTGACACTTGAGCATCTACTTTATGAAAGTAATTGAGCATCCTGGCGTCTTTTGATAATTAAACCAACTTTTGTAGCAACTTTTGAAATTGAACCATCGCTTTTTCATTTCTCTCGACTCTTTGAATTTTACTTTAGTATAGTTACTAAAGTTCTTTGTTCATTTTTTATAATTGGCACTAGGGGTGGGCAATGGGTCGGGTCGGGTTTGGCCCAAAATCGACCCGACCCAATACACCTGGTTTTGGGCTCTTTCACAAACCGACCCAACCCCGCTCCTACCCTAAACCGACCTAACCCGAATTGGGTCGGGACGGGTCCAGTAAGAAAGCAAAATTACCTGTTGGGGATGATCTCAGTTTTCTGATACTAGAATTAAGTTTCTATGGCCATCACTAAAAAATCAGTTATCACCGTCGACCATGTGGCCGAGCTGGCTGCCGCTGAACCAACTGTGGAAGAGAATCCACTAGATGAGTCTACCAAGTCCAATAAAGAACCCAAGCTAAAGAAACCTGATGCACCCAAAAAATACAATTCTCCATCTCATCTTCCTTACTTCGAGGTATTGAATTACAATTTAATTTTGTTTAATTTTCATCGGTTGGTTATTTTATGAAATTGAATCTGAAATTTTGGTGGATTTTGTATGCATGTAGATGATCCAAGAGGCAATTGTGTCATTGAACTGGATCCAATCAATATATGATTCAGAAGTTCACTGAGGATAAGCAGAAGATTCTATCGTCTAATTTTAGGAAGCTTTTCCTTTTTCAATTGAAGAAGCTTGTGGCTTCTGATAAGCTAGTTAAAGTCAAGACCTCGTACAAGCTCCCACTTGCTCGTTCGTTGACTTCCAAATCTTTTGCTACTACTCCGCCTAAGAAGCTGGCTCTTTCTGCCAAGACTAAGGGGCGCCGCCAGCGTTTGTGAGGCTGAAGATGAAGATGACGTTTATAGATTTAAGGTTAAGATGAAGCCAGGGTTTTGAAGCGGGCGTGCGGGCGGGTTGGGTCGGTTTATGAGGCTGAACAGAACGGGCGGGCGAGTTAGATCGGTTTATGAGGCTGAATCGACCCGACCCACAATTATTTTATGTTTATTTTATCCGAACCGACCCGGATTATCCCTAAACTGACCCGACCCGTTTCGAGTTGGGTCGGGTCGATTTTTCGGGTTGTGGTTTTCAAGCCCAGTCTTAATTGGCACAGAGAGTAAAAAAAATCGATTTGGTGGCATGCACATCTTGAAAAGAGTATCTTTTGATTTTTGAACCATATATTTTCTTAATTCATCAAGATAACTAGGTCCATATAGTAATTTTGAAGGAGTGTTCTTTTGAATTTTTTCTTCAAATAATTCATCAATATTTTCTAAACTGAAGTTCATGTTTTCATTGCTTTGTTCATAATCTGATGAATCTGCTCGAGAAGAATTTTCTTTTGAGTTTTTTGAATCTGATTTCGAAGATTTTGCAAGAGCAGAAATTCTTTTTGAAACAACTTGCAGTTCTTTTGGAGTTTTGCTGGCTAAACGTTGCCAATAATCTTGATTTTTCCATGAGGAAATCGACACTTTTGTCTAGCTCCTTTTTGGATAATTTTGGAATGACACCATTCCACTGTTTCCGAATCCATGAATTTACTACTTTAGGGTAGCAATTAGTTTCGTGAAATTTTGACTACCATTTAATTTTGAGTCTTCGAATAACTTTCTTAACATGATATTTAGAGCCCGCTTTTAAACATTCTCATAGTCCCAATAGAATATCCATGAGACTTTTAGATTACGAGCAAATTCAAATAAAAGATTTTCTTGAGGCTTTAAAAATGCTTTAGCCTCCTTTTTGAAGTGTTCGAACCTTTGAAAACTAAGACTAGATAAAACATTTTCTTCAAGTCCAAAATATTCGAACCATTTTTTAAACCATTTTGGATAATTTGGAGAACAATTTTGGTGAAAATGTATGAACCAAGAATGGGTAACTGGTCTAAAGTAAAATACATTAAACCAAACTTCTTGATAATCAAAATAATTGAAAAAAGTTTTGAATGTATCGTGTTTTGAGAGACGCATTATCTTCTCTTTCCATGGGTCATATCCCCGGTCTTCAAATGACAGTAACCTTTGAATTTAAATTTAGAAAAAATTATATAAGTTTTCTTTTGCTGATTTCGAGTATGAGTTATTATGGTTGATTTAGATTTAATGAGGATAGTTTCATAACAAGCTCTAGATTTTTTTGATATTTTTTCGTATGAATATATTTTGTGAAATATTGAAAGTTGATGGAGGATTGATATCTGGTAATTTTCTACATCATATTTGGATGGCTTTTCTGAATTTTGAAGGGTTTTCTTTGGAAATAATTTTTTGAGTTTGAGAAGATGAGGTTTTTGAGGCTAAAGCAGTTTTTTGAGAAGCAGAAGAGCTATGCTCGGCAAATTTTGAACCTTTGAATGAATTTTGGATGTAATCATCAATTGAACAAATTAGAATTTGAATCTTTTTTCTTATTTTTCTCCTTTGAGGAAGAGGATTCCATATTTTCTTCTTTGAATATTTCACTCAAATTACATATTTCTCTAAATTTTCTCACAATTTCCTCTCTTTTGTAAGTACTCTCTTGTGTGGAAGTTTTCAAAAATGTTTGAAGATCTTTGTATTTATAGAATTTCAAAATCATGACAATATTGCTTGCCACCTAGCAAAGATTTGTTTGGAAACAAGATTTTTGACATTTTTGCTTTTTACAATTTGTTTTTAAAACCAAATTTTTATTGATTAAATCATCTTAAAATTTTGAAATACATAAAGCAATTGGTAAAATTTTCTTTTTAATAGTTGAATAATTTCTTTGGGGGCCAGTCCAAACACTAGAATGCAATCAGACTAACTGTTCTTAATTGGACTCTTTTGGAATAAGTTTGAGGACACCACCAAAACCAATGTCGTACGCATTAGTTTCAAAAATCATTGATGTAGTGGGGTCTAATATTAACAGACATGAAATGCTTTTGATTGCCTTTTTGACATATTGAATAGCTATATCTTAAAATTTTGAAATACATAAAGCAATTGGTAAAATTTTCTTTTTAATAGTTGAATAATTTCTTTGGGGGCCAGTCCAAACACTAGAATGCAATCAGACTAACTGTTCTTAATTGGACTCTTTTGGAATAAGTTTGAGGACACCACCAAAACCAATGTCGTACGCATTAGTTTCAAAAATCATTGATGTAGTGGGGTCTAATATTAACAGACATGAAATGCTTTTGATTGCCTTTTTGACATATTGAATAGCTACTGTGTGCTCGTGACTTCATGGGACTGGATTCTTTTGTAATCTTTTGAAAAGATGTGCACATAGAATCATTATCTCTTTGATAAAGTCGTGTATATATATATAATATATATATATATATATATATATAGGAGCGTGTGTTGTCAAATGAATGAGCCTTATGCGTCGTTTTGTTTTTGTTTTTGTTTTGTTTTTTTTTATTTTGGGAACTTTCCACAAATAAGATGAAAAATTAATTTATTTTTCAATACACCATCTCCAAATACTATGTTTCTTACTATTTTTTTAAGCTGTTGATTTTTTTAACACAGTGTTATACAAGCTACTTCATCCACCATCACCGCAATCACCGTCGTCGCCACCATTTTCAACATATCGCACTAATTGTAATCTTCTCCTTGTCACCATCGTCATCACCACCATAGGTAACAGACTTTGTTACATTGTCCCTGCTATTGTCACTGTCACAACCACTTGTGGTATATTACAATTTTAATGTCATCTTCGCTAGCAACCATCTTTGCCATCATCCTTACGGATCACCTCCCTAAATCTAAGGACAACTACCACTAGTCAAATTTGACACCAACACAGCCATAGTCCCTCGAACTAATCAAGGATTGATGTTGCCTCCTTGACAATAGTCCATCTAACGTAGTTATCGATAATAATAAGTGCATTTTACGTATTTATCTAGATAATAAAATATGGATATTTGGGAATACTTCTGATAATTATAGCTTAATATCTTATATATGTTGTTTGTTAGTTGAAAATCGATGATTAGAAGTGAATTAAGAAGAAATGAATGAAATCAGCAAAAGAGAAGATTTTCAAAGATAGGGGACCAAATTATATATATCCAAAGTTGATTTAGAATAAGGAATGATTATTGAAGGCGGGAGTCGACACAATGAATTACAATTGAGACGAAGGACTCGATTGGTCAAATGAGCAAAACTTGAAAACCAAATTGCAGCTTAGGAAAATAGAGCTTGTGATCATATGTGTATAGGCATTGCGATCACAATGCCTTGTTTATTGTCTGTAGTAAATTCATATATATGTTTCGATCGTACCTATTTGCCCAATGCGATTGCATGGGTTACTTTTCAATCAGATATGCAGTTTCCTTCTTTAGTTAAAACTATCTGTGGAAATGACGTTAGATACATTTCTTGAATTAATTTAGGCCTCTTCAAGTACAGAATATGGGTAACAATTGAAGGAACTTCCCATACCAATGTTCTAAAAAGTGCACCTAGACATGAACCGTGAGCAAAATGCTTTGCTTGGCAGTAAGAGCAAATTAAGTGATCAACTGCTATGTTGACCGCTTAATGTGCCTAGGCCTAGGCATACTTTTTTTTTTTCTCTTTTCAAAAATCTTTTATTTGATTTTAATTTATTAACTTTTTTTTTCTTTTTATAAAAGGCTTTTCTTTGAATTTGGTTTCAAATTTTTAAATGACTTTATCTTCACAAAAGTGAAAAATGACTTTATTCGATAAAGAATTATATCAAATTTGAGCTACAGTACTATCTATATTATGTAATTATGATTTTGAGACCTATCGCCTTATTATATATGAAGTGTCTATAAGTCGGTTAAGTAAGACTAATTGTAGAATATTTTACTAGTCAGAGGTCAGAGCCTTTAGATAGTGAATTGGTAGTAGCGACTCCCATAAGGGATTCACTTTTAGCTAATCGGGTATACAAAGATTGTGGAATTAGAGTGAACAATCATGAGTTGAAAGCAGATCTAATTCCACTTGAATATGTGCTTAGTATTTGTTTAACTTACGTTGGGAGAAATAGTTAAATAAAATTAGATTATCAATTGTTAAGCATACACAAATCACACTAAATTACTTAGGTCGTGAATTGAAAATACGATATTAATACGTGGATTTGAAATTCCGACATGCATGTACATCTCATATTTAATTCAAAACTATCTTAGATAATTAGTAGATAATTTAGTCATAACCATAGAAATCTCAAATTATCTACAATTGAATATGATAACAAGTCAATACAATTTACTTTAAAATTTATTCCTCATGGAAAAATACTTTTACTTAATACATTATTACTTGTCACCAATCTCATACATTTGCGAGATTTTATCGAACCACTAGGGACATTAAAATCCTATGCCGCCACCACACAAGCACAACCATATCCAACAATACATAAGCACACGCACACACATTATACAAAATTACCATTTTGATGATCATAGGCGTTAATTTTTTTAAATCACCACTAAAACACACCACCAACGAGAAAAGTCTCCAAAAGCTCTATGTCATTTTTGTTTTAATTTATATCCCGAAAGCGTATTGATAAATGCATTTTACACATTTATTTAGGCCACAAAACATGGACAATTGTTGGTAACTATATCGAAATATGGCTTAATTCTATACCAATTGTGTTTGGTAGAATAATATTGATGGACATGGTGGAATTTAAGAAAATGAGCGAAAAAAGACTAAAATGAAAGGAAATCAAAGTTTAGGGATTAAAGTGCAAATAGATAAAAGATGACCCAGAAGAAGAAACAAAGATATGAAAGATTCAAACACCAATGTAGCGAAGGAATGAAGTGTTGGAGGAAGAAGAAATGAGAAAAAAGATCATGAAGCGAGAAAAAGGAGTTCGGGGACTAAAATGAAACATTTGGATTTTGACCTAAACCATGCAGTCACATAGTGTGAATGTCATGTGGTCGCATGGTTAGATGCAGGGAATTGAAGAAGTGTATTTCATTGTTCTATGCGGTTGCATGGTAGTATACTATACGATCGCATAGTACAGATCCGGAGAAAAAATTTCGATTTCCTTATTTCAATAAAACTCTTATGGAAATAAATCTTGAGGCATCTTTTAAAATCCTAGAGCCATCCAGAATGAAAAAAAATATATTTTAAGAGCTTTTGGAAGCATAGAAGGAAGCAAGAGCACAAATATCAATTCCAAGACTCGAGAATTAAATTCAAACATTATTTGGGTGATGTCGATTCTTCAATATTTCTTTTGTTTTCTTCTTCATAACTTGCTAGACTAGTTTTCTTTGTGCTAGGAGAATGATAAATCATGTAATATGAGTTTTTAATTTTTAGTTTTATATGTTTAACATTAAAAATACGTTTTCGAATATTGAATGACTTATATTATTTTTTTTCTCCACAATTATTGTGCACGGTAATTGTGTGAATTTGGTGGCTTATATTATTCATCCGAAAGAAGGAAAATAGATTTGATATATATAAATTGTCATAGGTCCGATAGGGGATAGAAATATATCACTATGCTCTGTGTGAATCTTTAAATATTCATAAATATTCATGCACTTTTATATATTCACATTCATCATAGAAATATAGTTGGGTCATATATAAAAGTAGGTTTAACATTACCTAAGAGAGATTGTTAAATAAAAAAAAGGATCATTGATTCGTCGAATTCAATTGTGTTGTCAACTTGTAAAAATAGGGCTAAAACTTATTATTGCATGGAAATTTGGGATCCTAGTACGTTCGTTATTTATTAAACACATTAATTTGCCTTTAAAATAAATTGCATATAAGTTAGTTACGATATACATCATTGGATAAGTAGATAATTTTAGTTATAATTTTGTTCAAACAAATATGTCACGAAATCCTTGTTCCGATTAAGGTCGCGATAACTAAAATTGAACTACACAATCTCCATGGGACAATATTTGGACTCAATTCCACTTTATTACTTGTTAACGAACCGTACCCTTGCGGTGATTTTAATTTGAATTATATTTTTGTGAACAAGTTTTTGGCGCCGTTATCGAGGATTGAGTTTAGTTTGATTTTGTTTATCTCAACACTAATTCGAACATATTTTTTTGTTATTTATTTCATTCCATTTTAGTTATATGAGTGCTACTATTGTTTTTCTTTTAGATCCTGTATGCGAAGGTCGATCGACGGTGAATTGATTCCAACAGATCCGAAATCGAACCCACCTTTCATCGTAGGCAATGGGAAGTAAGAGCAGCACAACATAAACATCAAAATAGCAAGTACACATGGCTAATGAGTAAATCAATCAATTAGTTCAGGTCAATGAAGAGGAAGCGGTTGATGAAGGAAATATTCTTGTTGGGCATTTCATGACACCACAGATCATTTAGAGTCAATTGAGCATTGTCTATCATTCGTTTGGGTAGCCTGATTTCCAGTTGAAGACCAACGTTATACATCTATTTCAGAATGGACATCAGTTTTATGGCAAAGCTGAAGAAAATCCACATATGCACGTCTCTCAATTCTTGATGATGTGTTAACATTTTCGATATCAAGATATTTCAGATGATGCTATTAGACTAAGGCTATTTTCACACACTTTGCGTGACAAAGCACTTGAGTGTTGAAATCAATCCATCGCCAGTATCAGCACGTGGAATGATCTAGCCTAAAAGCTCTATACAAAATTCTTCCCACCGGGCAAGATAGCAAAGTTGAAGCATGACATATCTATCTTTTGTTAAAGTAATCAGAATCTTTTGATGAAACTTGAAACAGGTTCAAGAATATGCTTCAGAAGTGTCCTCATCATGGTATTAACAAATGACCACAGGTCTAATATTTCTATGCAGGATTGATTCCATCGTTTAAAAGCATTGTGGATTCTTTGTCTAACGGTTCTTTATCCACAAAGACAATTGACGAAGCTTTGAATTTACTCGAGACAATGGCTACTACTTTAGCCATGTGGGCTTCTAAGCGAGTTATACAAAAGAAAACATCATGTGTAAACGAGGTGGATGCTTACTCAGCTTTATTTGCGAATATATATTCATTATTTCATAGTGTGAAAAGCATATCAAAGACAGCCAATGTAGTACAAGCCAAGAAGCCAAGTTGTGAAGAGTGTGAGACACATCATAATACAGCAGCGTGTCCTATTTTGGCACAAGGAATAGAACAAGTGGATTTTGTACAAAAGGACAACGTCACCAGAATAATCCACATTTTGAGACTTACAATCTAGGTTGGAGGAAGCACCCAAATTTCTCTTGGACTAATGAGAATTAGAATAGGTCTCAGGATCAGTTTCAACAGTAGGAAAAGAAGTTCAGTTGGAGGAAATGTTTGGAAAAATTATGGTAACTAATAATTAGTTCATGATGAAGACTGAAACAATTCTCTAAGATCAGAGTGCTGCTACTAAAAACCTAGAGACTCAAGTAGGGTATATGGCACTTTCTATGACTGGTAGAGCACCAGGTTCATTACCCAGTAATACAGAAATCAACCCTATAGAACATACCAAAGCAATAACAACCAAAAGTGAGGTGCAATTATTAGAAATACATGTAAAGAGGTCGGTTGCAAATAAGGAAATAGTACCTTCTTCAGATGAGGAGCATGTGGAAAAAATAAGAGAAACATCTACTATGGAGAGTTTAATACATCATGGGTTAGGGCAACCACTCATACCAATCCTTATGAGCCTCTTATTCCATTTTTATAGAGTTTAAAAAAGCATAAATTGGATCAACAGTACACAATTTCTAGAAGTCTTCAAGAAACTCCAGATCAACATCCCATTTTTCGATGCACTCGCCCAAATGCCAAGTTATGCCAAGTTTCTAAATGATATCCTATCCAACAATCACAAATTGGAGGAACATGAATAGTGATGTTGACTGAGGAGTGTAGCCTCGAATCTAGAAAAAGCTACCTCCAAAGTTAAAAGACCCAATGAGTTTTATTGTACTTTGCATCATTTCAGATTATTATTTTGATAACGCTTATTAAGGTACAAGTATTAATTTGATGCCACTTTTCACTTTCTATTTTCAGGAAACTTGGATTGGGAGAGGCTAAAGCAACTACAGTAACTTTTCAGCTAGTTGATCAATCCCTTATTCATCCAAGATGATCATTGAAGATGTAATGATTAAAGTGGAGAAATTCATCTCTCCAGCTGATTTTCTCATTCTAAACATGGAGGAGACAATGATATTCCACTCATATTAGGCCTACCATTCTTAACTACAAGAAGAGCTCTTATTGATGTTCAGAAGGGTCAATTGATTCTAAGACTTGGTGAAGAGCAGATTCTTTCAATGTCTTCAAAACCATGAAACTTTCTACTGAGTCAGACAGCTGTTTAAAGATAGATGTAATTGAGAAGGTGATCCAAGACAAATTTTGCTACATAACCCATCGAATGCATATGAGGCAAACATTGTACATTCTCAACCCACTCACACTAATTCTCATGAGAATAAGAAATGTGCAAGGTTTCTGGAAACCTATCCACCATGCACACGTAAACGTTATTTTGAGGAGTTGGGAACCGGTCCTATAAAGACTTTACCATATATTAAGCAGCTACCTAAATCAACTACTACCTCATCTCTGATATACATATTTTAGAATAGTCATCTACACTCTGTTATTATTTCAAATTCAGTCAGCAAAGTGGAGAAGGAGAGGCTACTTCGAGTACTCGGAGATAATAAGACAACCATTGGATGGTCCATTGCACATATTAAAGGGATCAACCTTTCACTGTGTATGCATAAGATTCTCATGGAGGAGAATTTTTGACCAAGTGTAGATGGTCAGCGAAGGCTAAATCCAAACATAAAAGTGGTAGTTAGAGCACAAGTATTGAAACTCCTGGATATAGGTATCATCTATCCATTATCAGACAGTGCATGTGTCAGCTCAATTTAGGTTGTACCAAAGAATGGTGGTATTACTGTGGTGCAGAATGAAATGAACGAATTAATCCCCATCAGAACTATTACGAGGTGGAGAGTTTGCATTGATTATCCTAAACTTAATGCTGCTACTCGAAATGATTACTTTCTCCTTCTATTTATCCATCAGATGTTAGAAAGATTGGCAGGACATTCTCACTATTGTTTTCTTGACTGATATTCTAGTTATAATTAGATCCCAGTAGTACCCGATGATCAGGAGAAGACCACTTTTACTTCCTCTATGGTACATTTTCTTATCGTAGGATATCATTCGGTTTGTGCAATGCTCTTGCTACCTTTCAGTGTTGCATGATGGTGATCTTCTTTGACATGGTGAAGAAATTCATAGAAACCTTCAGGGATGACTTCTTAGTGTTTGAATTTTCTTTTAATAAATGTTTAGAGCATCTGAGCTTGGTATTACGGCGATGCAATGAGACAAACTTGGTATTAAACTGGAAAAATGCCACGTCATGGTGAAGGATGGCATTACATTGGGACAATGCATTTACGCTAACATGATAGTGGTGGACAAAGCAAAAAATCAGGTTATTGAGAAATTACCTCTACCTACATCAGTTAGAGATGTTCTCAATTTTCTTGGGCATGTCAAGTTTTATTGACGCTTCATTAAGTATTTCTCAAAGATCACGAAGCTTCTGTGGGACTTGCTAGCTAAGGATGTCACATTTGACTTCTCTACAGAGTGTTTATTAGCTTCCAACACTTGTGAAGGAGAAGTTGACCTCAACCCCAAGTGATCATTGTACCAGATTGGAGTTTGCCATTCGAATTAATGAGTGATGCGAGTAATTACATCGTGGGGGCCATATTAGACTAGCATAAGAAAAAAATATTCCATGTGATCTATTATGCAAGCAAAACCTCAAACGACGCAGAAATCAACTATGCCACCACTGAGAAAGAGCTTCTAGCTGTGGTCTATGTCATTGATAAATTTTGATCCCATCTTATTAGATCAAAGGTCATAGTCTACACCAATAACGCCGCCTAAAAATATTTGATGACAAAGAAGGATGCCAAAGCGAGACTCATCTGCTGGATATTACTTCTGCAAAGAGCTTGATTTGGATATTAGGGACAAAAATGGGAGTGAAAATGTAATAGCTGATCACTTATCGAGACTTGAGCTTAGAGAGCAAAAAGTGTCAATAGAGATAAATGAGATTTTTCAGATGAGCAGATAATTAGTCTGGAAGAGGTACCTTGGCGTGCGGATATAGTAACCTATTTGAACAAATATATCATTCGACCGGATTATTCAAGTCATCAAAGAAATAAATTCTTCGTCGACTTGAAATATTATTTTTGGGAGATTTACATTCTCTACAGGCGAGGGGCAAATTAGAGTATTCGACGATTTCTTCCTGAGGATAAAGTATCTCAAATACTAGAGCAATGTCATTCATCTGCACATGCAGGACACTTTAGAGCATCAAAGATAGTAGCTAAATTTTTAAATCTGGGTTTTATTGGCCTTCACTCTTTCGGGATGCCTTTGAGTTCGTGAAAAGGTATGATAGATACCAGGGCATCGAAAATATCTCTAGAAGGAAAGAGATGCATTTAAATAACATTCTAGAGGTAGAGCTTTTTGACGTATGGGGATTGACTTTATGGGTCCATTCCCTCCACATTCTTAAATTAGTACATCCTAGTTGCTGTTGATTATGTCTCAAAATTGGTAGAAGCAGTAGCATTGCCAATCGACGATGCTAAGATGGTGATCGAAATTCTAAAGCAGTACATTTTCACTCGTTATGGTACACCTAGAGCTAGCATAAATGATGGGGACAAAAACTTTTGCAATTAGCAATTTGAGTCCTTATTGACTAAATATGGCATCCGACATCGTATAGCTACTCCTTATCACCCTCAAACTAGTGGGAAATTTGAAATCTCCAATTGTGAATTAAAGCGAATACTTGAGGTGACAGTCAATTCTTCAAGAAAGGATTGGTCTAAGAAACTTGATGATGCATTGTGGGCTTACAGAACAACGTTCAAAACACCTATCGGCATATCTCATTATCGTTTGGTTAGGTTTTTGGGGAAGCGTCCCATTTGCCAGTTGAATTGGAACACCATGCTTATTGAGGGGTCAAAAACTTAAATTTTGATTTGAAATCTGTTGATTATGTCTCAAAATTGGTAGAAGCAGTAGCATTGCCAATCGACGATGCTAAGATGGTGATCGAAATTCTAAAGCAGTACATTTTCACTCGTTATGGTACACCTAGAGCTAGCATAAATGATGGGAACAAAAACTTTTGCAATTAGCAATTTGAGTCCTTATTGACTAAATATGGCATCCGACATCGTATAGCTACTCCTTATCACCCTCAAACTAGTGGGAAAGTTGAAATCTCCAATTGTGAATTAAAGCGAATACTTGAGGTGACAGTCAATTCTTCAAGAAAGGATTGGTCTAAGAAACTTGATGATGCATTGTGGGCTTACAGAACAATGTTCAAAACACCTATCGACATATCTCATTATCGTTTGGTTAGGTTTTTGGGTAAGCGTCCCATTTGCCAGTTGAATTGGAACACCATGCTTATTGAGGGGTCAAAAACTTAAATTTTAATTTGAAAGAAGCTGGTAAAAAGAGATTACATTTTGATTTGAAATGAAATAGATGAATTTCGACTTAAAACTTATGAGAACGCAAAGCTCTACAAGGAGCCCACAAAAAAGTGGCACGACATGCATATTCAAAGACGAAAGTTTGAGGTGGGTCAAAAGTCATGTTATACAACTCTAGACTCAAGATTTTTCCGAAAAAGTTGAGGTTGAGGTGGATAGGTCCATACAAATTACCAAGATATTTTCATATAGGGCTATAGAGATCACTCATGACAACAAATGAATGTTTAAAGTTAATGGACATCGGTTGAAGCCTTAATGGAGCGCTGAATTCTCGAAAGAAAAGTAAACCATTCCTCATCAAACATCGGAGTGAATCAACCACCATAAAGTCGAGCTATATATGGGAGGTAACTTAACATTTCTTTCCTTTTATTTATTCCTCTTTATACATTAAATTAGGAATTTTCTGTGGTTTTGATAATTTTTAGTAATATTAGGTCTTTCATCATCCATATAGGTCATACAGAGTCGATGCATGGTCCACACTAGTTTAAAGGTATTGTGCACAAGTTTGGGGATGTTGGGTGGTACTTAGATGATTTGCTATTAAAACCACGCATTTCAAGACAATAAGTTTGTAATGTCGGTGATAGGAGGCTGGGTTGAGTTGTAGATGGAAAACCTAGATTAAAAAAAAATTGTAGCCTATGAAATCACATAGTGCTTCCGATGATGCGGTCATGAGTTAGCATCAAAGCGGAAATTGGCCCTGAATCTTTGTTCTATACGATCCATCATGTTACTCTATGCGGTCGCGTAGAGTCACCAAAAGAAAAAAAATTAGCTTTTGCTTTTTTAAACCCCCCAAAAACACAACTCCCATTCTTCGCAACACACAGACACGCCCATACCTCGCGATCGTACACACCACCATTTCACACACACAACCACCATCTCACGCACATGACACCACTTCGACCACATCTCTCACACTAGGGTGTCCCATTCCTCTTTACCAAATCACTTTAAGGTATGTCTACATTCTCTTTGTTTTTTACAAATGGAGATTTTTTTTTTTGAGAATGAAATTGATTGATTTATGAGTTAGGCATTAGGTAGATTGTAGACAATGTTTTGGGAATAACTTGTGAGTATATGGGTTGATTTTGAAATCATTTTTCCTCCGAAGAGCTAATTAACTAGAAATGCCTACTAGCTGTTTGATAAATTGTCTAAGTGAACATTTGTGTTGAATTAGAATTAATTTCGAATTTGACATTGTTGCTATGTGTTTGAATTGATTTTAGTGGTAAAATTCATTGAAACGTGTATTTGAGATCACCAAAACACATATTAACACACATATGTATGACATGTTTAGGCACAATTTACTTCACGTCACCTAGTTCGTCCCTCCCTCATCTAATCCAAATGACCTCCGTTTGACATCAAATTTGAATATGTGCAACACAATATATCCTCTTTCATATGCCCAAAGACTGCTTGGGAAAATTTTGATTTTTCTCGCCGATACCCAAAGGCGAACTTGCTTGTTTAATAATGGTTTCAATTGCAAAAAAATTTCATTGTTTGAGTTGATTTTGGGTTTGTGAGCCCCACTTTAAATTTTTTTGGATAATACCCATACTTCATTACATATTTCACCGAGCATGGCATCGTTACATCCATTTTTACTTTGTTTGGTTTCGTTACTTGAATCCCTTAAGTGGAAGTGTTGTATACATGCCTTTGATATAAGTTTGGGGGAATTAGTTACTTGTTCTATTAGCTTATTGTCAAGTGACATTTATTCATTTATGCATCACAGAGAGATTAATACTTTTAATTTTTTTGTGTCTGTAGGAGCATCATAAGCGAACAGCTAAAGAAAATGAGAAAGTTGCCTCCACTTTTAGTACTGTCGTACTTGCCGAGGTATAAGATGGTTTTTGAATTAAGAGTCCATACCTGGCCATTGGTCATTACTTGCGGAGATGCCGGTCAAACTAGAGGACTTCCTAGGGTTCGTGATTATGACCTTAGTACATAATTGTGGATAAGAAAAAGTGGTGGAGAGACCACACCTCGTATATGAAGGACTTGTTCGGGAATTCTATGCTAACTTCAGTAGTGAAATAGACACCCCTGGATCTGAGATCTAGATTAGACATGGGTAAAGGACAAGTGGATTATATTCTCACCTAAGGTCATACATGAGTGCTATCAGCTCACTCGAAACAATGTCGTTCCAATTCCAGGTAATTTTCTTTAGAACAAGGTCGGAGATGTGTTGTTTAGGAGAGAAAATGCTTGGCCACTGCAAACTCCATAGTGGCATCAGATTGAGCTTACACCTTCCATAGCTATTTTGTAGATGTTCATGTGCCACAATATTGAACTTACATCCTATCGAACCACATTCACCAATCGAAAGGTTGCATTCATCTACCACTTGGTGAAGGGTTAGAAGATTGACTTGACAACATTTATCTATGAGCATATTCACTCTCAAGGGATTTGGGAGGACCAACATCATTCTTTGATATTCCTATGCCTAATCAGCGGGATTTGCAAGAGCTTAGGCGTGAATATCCTATCTGGGGAGGTTCCAGAGATACCCAACACTTTTATTAAGCACACTACATTTGAGGCTCAGGAAAGATCTTGGAAGAAGCGTGAGAGCAAGCGTGCCTTAGACAGCAGCCAGCTGAGCAAGGTCAAGTAGTCGACAATGTTGAGATGTCTCAGGTTCCACCACCACCTAGCGATGCTGTACATAGTTTCTAAGATAGATGTTCGCTACTATGAACGGCTGAGATGAGAGAGTGAAGATTTTGAATGGATGTTTGAGTACTTATATAGGTAGAGTTGATGGTATACAGTCGAGGGCTAACGAGATGTGGGATTGATTAGGCAGTATTGAGCCTGAGGTCCAGTAGTAGTTAACACCACTACTTCAGGGTCTACAGGGGCAGCTTGACGAGGGTTTTGGCATGATGAGATGCTTATAGACCGAGTTTGCACAACAGTCCAAGTTAATGAGACGATTCTTGCATAACTGCCTCCACCTTCAGCAGATGGCACGTCGATACTACATTTCCTTCAACATCTTCACTATCACATGTATATTGTTCAAGGGAGTTTTTTCCACCTCTATTTTGGTACCTCATTCTATTTTTGTCCTAAACTTCCGCATTTCACTAAAACTACTACATATTGAGGACAATGTTTTGTATAAGTTTGGGGAGTGACAGAAGAATAGAAGAATTTTTATGACATCATGGTTATTCATTAACATTTTTGTGAAATATTTCGCTTTTGTGTGATTGTTCGTGTGTGAAAAAAAAATTAGTAGTTTTTATTTGTTTTCTAGTATTTACTTATTGTCTTGTGTGCTTGTGTGACCTTACCGGCAATGGTGTTAAATATTAGAATAAGTATGGACTATGAATGGTTAAAATATTGCATGGTTAGATTAGTCAATACTTGTTTATGTGAAATTTTGACAGTCTTTGTGCACAACCCTCATGTTTTACACATTATGTTGGTGATTTGGCTCATTATTTAGAGAAGAGTTGAACATTGTAAGTTAAAACTCGAATAAACTCTATTCTATTAATCCATAATCCATTTATAGAGTAGTTTGGGAATGATTGATTTGTTGCAAGGGAACATTAAAATGAGTAGGAATTTCGTGCATGAAATTTTTCTTGTGTGAATTGTCTAAGACCAATGAGATGAAGATGGGGTGAAATTCATAAGTAAGGGGTTGATTTTAGTGGTTGAATGTTTAAAAGAAAAGGGGCATAACACTAGTCTATGTACGAATAAAATCATCTTTTCGAGCCTGTATGACTCGAATGAATAAGTCTATAAGGGTTTAAAACATGGTGCCTTATGGTCATCTGAGTTGGGACTCATCGGCATAAAGTTCGCTACATGAGTTATATAGAAAGTAAATGAGAAGATATTTGAAGGAAATTAAAAAAAAAAAAAAGAGAGAGAGAGAGAAGAAAAGCAATAATATTTTCGAAAGAAAAAAGGCAAAATTACATTGATTAAGCCCCAAGACATTTGGTTGATAGAACTATACCTTTAATACGAGATAAGTAGCTTAGTTTAGTTTTAAAGTTTGAAGAAGTCAAATATAAAGGAAAATCTCGATTTGTTGAAGTGTGGACTTGTGGTTGTGAGACACTTTAGTTTTAAAGTTTGAAGAAGTCAAATATAAAGGAAAACCTCGATTTGTTGAAGCGTGGACTTGTGGTTGTGAGACACATGCAAACTAAGAGAGGGTATGGAGTAGAGTTAAATAAATTCAACTTAGGATGCACACCGAAAAAATTGAGTGAAAAGAATAAGTTTGAAGGGATGTGTATCTCTTGAAAGATGAAAGGAAACAATTGACTACTATGGGTCGGGAATTAAACCAATCATGAGCTTGATATGTTTACATGAGTTTACAGCCACACCTATCAAGTTTTGCATGTAACTAGTGGAGGATGGTTTGATTTTGCACTATTGAAGCTGTTCATTATGTTGATTTTTAAATTCTAATTTGAGACATGGCAGGTTGACAAACTATGTTTTGTTTGGAATTAAGCTACATTTTATTTGTGGATAAACAATTGTTCAAGTTTGAGAGAATTGAAAAGTGGGGTTTAAACTCTTATTTAGGCCACAAAACATGGACAATTGTTAGTAACTATATCGAATTATGACTTAATTCTATAAAAATTGTGTTTTGTAGGAACATTGACGGACATGGTGGAATTCAAGAAAAATGAGCGAAAAGGGACTAAAATGGAAGGAAATTAAAGTTGAAAGATTAAAGTGTAAATAGCCAAAAGAAGACCCGAAAGAAGAAACGAAGATATGAAAGAGTCAAACACCAATGTAGCGAATGAATGAAGTGTTGGAGAAAGAAGAAATGAGAAAAGAGATCACAAAGCGAGAAAATGGAGTTCGGGGACTTAAATGCAACATTTGGATTTTGACCTAAACCATGCGGTTGCATGGTTAGATGCAGGGAATTGGAGGAGTGCATTTCATTGTTCTATACGGTCGCATGGTAGTATACTATATGGTCGCATAGTACAATTTCTGAGAAAAAAAATCCGATTTCCTTATTTCAATAAAACTCTTATGAAAACAAATATTGGAGCATCTTTTAAAACCCTAGAGCCATCTAGAATGGAAAAAAAAACATATTCTAAGAGCTTTTGGGAGCATAGAAGGAGGAAATAACACAAAGATCAATTCCAAGACTGAGAATTAAATTCAAACATTATTTGGGGGGATGCCGATTCTTCAATATTTCTTTTGTTTTCTTCTTCATAACATGTTAGGCTAATTTTCTTTGTGTTAGGAGAACGATGAACCATATAATATGAGTTTTTTATTTTTAGTTTTATATGTTTGACATTAAAAGCACGTTTTCGAATATTGAATAATTTATATAATTTTCTTTTCTCCATAATTGTTGTGCACGGTAGTTGTGTGAATTTGGTATCATATTTTATGCATTCGAAAGAAGGAAAATAGGTTCAACATATATAAATTGTCATAGTATCTGATAGGGGATAGAAATATACCGCCGCTATACCTTATGTGAAACTTTAAGTGTTTTTAAAAATTCATGCACTTTTATATGTTCGCATCCATCATAAAAATATAGTTGGGTCATTTATAAAAGTAGGTTTAACATTAGTCGAGAGAGACTATTAAATAAAAAATAAGGAACATTGATTCGTCAAATTCAATCACGTTGTCAACGTGTAAAAAGAAGGTTAAAACTGATTATTGCATAGGAATTTGGGATCCTAATACATTCATTATTTATTAAACACATTAATCTGCCTTTAGAATCAATTGCATTTAAGTTAGTTACGTTACACATCATTGCATAAGTGGAATATTTTAGTTATAATTTTGTTACAAACAAACACGTCACATTATCCTTGTTCCGGATTAAGGTCGTGATAATTAAAATTGAACTAAACATTCTTCATGGGATGATACTTGTATTCAATTTCACTTTATTACTTGTTAATGAACCGTACACTTGCGGTTATTTTAATTCGAATTATATTTTCGTGAACGTGTATTAACCATAACAATTTATAAAGTGGACCAAAGAGTCCTAATGATCATTTTCACAAGAACTGCTTTCAAACTGTTGTTTAAAGGATCTCAATTTGATAGAAAAAAATAGTAGTTTATCTTATTTTTATAATTTTTATTATAATTCTAGGAAAACAATTAAAGCAATTTTTTTAATGATGGTTTAAGTGTTAGGATTCACAGGTTTACCATAGTTATTCCCTTAATCTCAATCGCCAATTTTTATAACAATTGATTATGTTTACCCGATTTGATTCTTCTAACGTATTTAATTTACTTCTTTCAAGTTCAAATTGATTCTATTTAATTAAAGCATTTCCACATCCCTGTGTGAATTCAGATGCACCTTAATTAAGCACCATAAAGCTCTAAAATCCATTTAATGACCATCTGGAAAATGTATCTCTACACTTTATATTAATTATCCACTTATACAACAAGTTATAAATAAATAATCCACCTTTCGACATAATTATAGCTCGAAAATTAATGAATTAGTGGCCAATTAATCCCAAGTATTGAGAATGGAAGTAAAAATAATTCACAACATCAATTGGAGATTAAAACTTTTTAATTATAATTAAGGTCCTAAACTAGATTAGATCACTGATCATAACTAAATACTTAATTACACATCATGGGAGAAGAAAAATGCAAGAACAAATGAAAGTACATCATTGAGTTTTAAGAAAGATGGGCAAAAGATGAATATCTTGCACCCAGAGTATGCCTTTTTGTGAAATCCTTCAAACCTTGTATAATAAATGTATAATGAATTCCTCATGAGCCTCGGCTTGAATATATGTAATTAATGAAATCCTAGAAGCCTAACCTTGAATATATATGTATAATGAAATTCTACAAGACTTCTTCAAATTTTTAGACCTTATAAGGTATGTATTTATAGAACAATATTGAATTGAGTTTCCTCTTTTTCAACTGAACTCCTTTTCTTTTGTAAATTTAGTCCTTCATCTTCTAATATTTTTTATTAAGTCATATTTATCCCAAAATTTGCAATTCAATCGCCAAACTTTCCACATGTCGAATTTAACTCCTGAAACTCATGAATTTTTATCGTTTGCTCAATTACTAATTCCAGTTGATAAATTGCAATCCGGTTAATCTTCAATTGCTCTGAATTAATTCCAATTAATCTCCAAATCGCCTTATTTTTACACTAATTGAATCGAAGTTGAGATTTTTTTTCTACAATTAACATAGATTACACAAATTATGTAACTAATTGTTCAATTTATTCATAATTAAATAATAATAAAAGGGCGAATAAGCACATAGAATGCACTTATAAAATACTGTCAAACTTAAACTATTGTTCGTACCAAGCAAGACTATCTCATAAACACACAAGCAAACAAATATAATATAATATTAGATAACTTTGTCGAACCCGTCTCAAGAACTGAAATCGTTTGATAATTCATATAAAGCTCACGAGTAATGCAACTAAAACTAATTTTTTACTTATTCTATACTTGATCGATGTGTGCATACATAGTTACTATAATCATCATGAACTTTTTAATTGGTCTTTTCCTGATCCTTAATAGTCAAATACCCTTAATAGTCAAATATTTCATTTCTCTCTTGTATCCCACACACCCCTAAATTTATTTTTCATTTACATACTCGAGGTGTATATTCTAAGATTATTTTACAACAATCATTCCTTTCCCCCTCATCTTTTTTTCTTGGTAGATCATCACCTAAATATTGGTGATGAATAGGTCAGATTATTCTTTTTTCATGTGCCATGGCTAGTGCAATATCTTTTATTTTTTTGAATAAATAACTGAAATCAAACCCTATTGGATGGTTACTACCTAAGTTCTACTTGTTAGACAAAAACATTCTACACAAATATTCAACATGCTCATAATCCACACATATATAAATAGCTTTCAACACCAGATAAACCACCTCCTAACTTATCCTTTCAATAGGTTACAGAGATTTTTTTATCTTTATCTTTATTATTTTTTTGTTTTAGGAAAAGTTAGGAAACATGCTATGTTTAAAATGCAATCCTAAATTTTATATGCAATGCATAATAAAAAATCTAAAAGTTTAAGATTAGAAAATTGGGTTGCCTATTATTAGTTCTTGATTTATAGTCTCAAGTTCGACTTTGCCCAATGATTTTTATGGATCTTTGAATATGACTTCGGAGGTCTTGTTTAACTTGCTTAGATTGTCTTTGCACCACACTTTGTACGTCCTCCTAGATTTTACTTTGCCTCTTAAATATGATATAAGTTGCCTATATTACTCAATCTGAATTAGCTAATAATACTTTGATATCCTCATCTGTTTGAATTAAGAAATCAATGAAATTAGAGGTTTACATGTGAATTCCATTTTTTGATGAATGACACTAATTCGTTTGACTTCTTCGTGATCATTTCCTTTGTTTCTACATATTCTTTTTAGTTGTTGATCCATCAGATATAATGATGAAGATAACCTCCATAAGTATGTTACTTGGCTCATCCAAAATTATTTGATTTTCAATTCTTTTATATTTTCGTATGGTAATGACATCTCCCTCTATTATAGCCATCATCATCTTCTTTATATGGATCATCAAAGATAGCTTTTTTTACTTCCTCTAGAGTTTCTAGTGACAAGCAATTTTAGTATAATGTAACACTCAACAATATTCACAATCCTCTCATCATAACAATAGATTTGATATTTAATCCAACTCTTTGCATGAAGAAGAAATCTTCTACAAACATATAATTTTAATCTAAATTAGGATTAATCATTGTATGTTTGGCTGCTCTCTTACTTCTTCCCTTTCTTTGTCAACAAAACAAAGAAAAAGAAGTAGATGAGCTGAAAAATAAAATAACAAATAAAAAATAGAACAAAAGCAAGAAATAATTCAAACAAATATTAAATAAAATTCGTCCTCGACAACGGAGTAAAAAACTTGTTGTCATTTTATATCATGTAAGTATATTGATCGTAACAAGTAATAAAGCAGACTTAAGAGTTCGGATTATCGTTCCCACGAGGACTACTATCTAAGTTTTGGTTAAATTCCTAACTTCAATTCGATTGAAAATAAATTAAATGTATTTATCTTATTTTTATGATAATTCTACGAAAAACATTAAACCCATATTCAATAGCTATTATTTTGAGAAAATGGAGTGTTGAATAGTGATTTTTTTGAAGAATATGAGGTTAAAAAGTAGGAAAAAATTTTAGTTTACATGCAAAATATTTTACTATGTAAATGTGATTAAAATGAGTTTGAAAATTAAAGAGTTTTGAAATACTGATTGTCAACAAGGGCTAAAAGTGAATTCTTTTATTGTGGTTTAAATGTTAGGATTCACGAGTTCACAATAGCTATCACGTTAATCTTAATCACCAATTTTTATAATAATTGGTTATGTTTATTCGGTCAAATTCTTTTAACGAATTCAATTTACGTCTCTCGAATTCAAATTGATTATATTAAATAAACTCAATTCCGTATTTCTACATAAATCCTGATACATCTTAATTAAATGCCTTAAAGCTCTAAGAATTCATATAACGATCGCACTAAATTAGAAAATTTACCTCTATACTTTTATACTAGTTATTGGCTTTTGCTATGTGGTCTAAATAAATAATTCGCTTCTCGACATAATATCACTCACAAATCAATGAATTAGTGGTAAATTAATTCAGTATTAAAAAATAGAAGTCAAAAACAATTCACATTATCAATTGGAGATTTACAACTTTTTTATTAAAATAAGGTTCCAAACGAGGTTACAATAATTTATCCTCACTTAATTCTTATTTAGATATCATGAAAGAAGAAAAATACAAGAAGGAATTAAAGTAAAAAACTGGGTTTTAAGGAAAAGCAGGGAGAAGACGAAGTTCGTGCATCATGACCCGCCTTCTATTTGTAAAATCCTTCAAATCCTATCTTCTTAATTGATTTCTTGATTTTTTTTTCCTTTTCTTGGACTCTTTTTTCTTGTGATTAATAAGGTTTTTGTGTCCCCAAGAAATCCTTTGACTTGTATAATATACATATAATGAATACCCCACAAGATTTGACTTGCATATATGTGTATAATGAAATCCTATAAGCTCGGCTTGAATATATATATATAATGGAACTCTACAAATCTCCTTCAAATTGTTGAATTAAGGTATGTATTTGAAGAACAAGATTCAAGTAAAAATCCTTGTCCAACTTAGTCTTCACAAAAGAGTTTGAGAAGTAAAGGGAAACAATTCCCTTTTCTAAAATTGAACTCCTTTTCTCATGTAACTTTAGTCATTCATCTTGTAATATTTGTAATGAAGTCATCTTATCCAAAAATCATTAATAATTGACCTAATGCAAGTTTCGAAAGTTTTCAATTTAATCCCCAAACTTTCCACATGTCAAATTTAACTCTCAAAAATTATAAATTTTTATCGAATACTTCATTCATACTCTCAATTGATCAAATTGCAATCCAATTAATCTTCAATTACTCTGAATCAACTCCAATTAAGCTTCAAATAGCATTTTTCACACCAATAATATCTAAGTTGAATTTTTCCTACAATTAACATAATTNAATTTAATCCCCAAACTTTCCACATGTCAAATTTAACTCTCAAAAATTATAAATTTTTATCGAATACTTCATTCATACTCTCAATTGATCAAATTGCAATCCAATTAATCTTCAATTACTCTGAATCAACTCCAATTAAGCTTCAAATAGCATTTTTCACACCAATAATATCTAAGTTGAATTTTTCCTACAATTAACATAATTACACAAATTAAGTAGATTATCCCTCAATTTATATCTAATTAAATAAAAAGAGAAGTTTGAATAATCAATCATATCAAGTTTTAGATCTGAACGCAGATTTGTATCTTGAATCAAAATCTTTATTATATTTGAAAAATATGTCAATTAGATGAAGGAGAAGAGGCGCTATTAGTGGTTTCTAGATGCTGGCAGTAGTGATGGTGACTTCTAGACTGGTGCTTGGTGGTGGATACTGGTTCGATGGTTGTGCTCGATAGTGGTGATGGTTCATTTTGTATGTGTTTGTATTGGTCGATTTTATTGTGTGTGTGTGTGTGTGAGAGAGAGAGAGAGAGAGAGAGAGAGAGAGAGAGAGAGAGAGAGGGGGGGTGGGGGGTGGGGGGTGGGGGCGGGGGCGGGGGGTGTTTGCATGCATATGTATATGTATTTTCTAAAAAGGAAAATATTTGTTGAATTTAAATGTAATAATTGTATTAACGAAATTTTAAATGTAAAGATAGCTAATTGCATGATTTTCTCTTTTATTTATTCAAGACGTATAACAGTTGGAAAGAAGAGGTGTAAACAAGACGACCTAGTCCAATACGATCCTATTAGGTCATGGCGTGAAATGAGGCCTCTAATTCATATAAAAGTCGCTTTAAACTTTGAAATAAAGCCATCAAGTCCACCTGCATCGCTAGATAATTGGCTTTTCTTCATAAATAGATGGTTAAGAAAAATAGTCATTCCCAGTTTCACAATCTAATCATCTCTACCTTTCATTAGATGTACACTTATATTTTATTCAAGTATTAAACGGCAATTAAGTTACAAAACAAAAATACGCTAAGACCTTTACCTTTTTTTTAGAATTAACCAAATATGTTTTTAATTATACATGACATTTTTGTATCACACAAATGACAAGGAATAACGCTATTTTGCCGGATGTTCTGTCATCCAAGATGTCAAAAAATTCTGACAGCCAAGCATGATTGAATGACCAGTCCATTGCACTTGTCTCACGTGTTCATGTGAAGTTCTAATATATTATAGCTGATACAATTTTTTTGTTTATATATATATATATATTACATTACTGATCAAGCCTCTCTGAAGGAGGTGCCATATCAAATAAAGTATAAGAACCAGGTTGTTCTCGTTTATCTTCCTTATCTTTTTTATAATGAATTTTTGGGCTATTATGACTGAAATTGACTTCTTTCAAAGAAGATGTAGAAAATATTGTAGATTGAAAATTATTAATAAGGGGTCCGTTTGATTATAAAGTGGTATTTTGGTGGAAAGACAATGAATTATAGGGAATTGA
Source organism: Fraxinus cuspidata (assembly GCA_903798385.1). Lineage (NCBI taxonomy): Eukaryota > Viridiplantae > Streptophyta > Magnoliopsida > Lamiales > Oleaceae > Fraxinus > Fraxinus cuspidata. The sequence continues at coordinate 215 of CAIGRP010125261.1, read as the reverse complement.
ATTACTTTTATTAGTATAATTTATCACGTGAAAAATATTGAAATTTTGGATCTTTTGGTGTTCGTCTAACTTTGTTTTACATGAAAATTGTTCATTAAAGGGATATAATTTGTTACAATTGAGGATAGAATTTGTTTTCTTTGCACAAAAAAAAAATGTAGCCTGGAAAACCAAATCCCACCAAAGTGGCGGGAATTGATTTTCATCAAAATCAA
>CAIGRP010125252.1:0-12155 GCA_903798385.1 Fraxinus cuspidata | reverse complement strand
TTTTTTTTTTTTTTTTTGCCCAAATCTTTTTATTTGTGTCATTCACAATCCCAAACTTTCAATCATTACAACAAATGACAAATTGATGGATTCCATCCACTATTAATTGACCAAACAAATTGATTTGAACCCTAGTTTGACCAATATTAAGAATAAAATGATTATGTCTTCCAAATAACACAATTAAAATAATTAAATAAAAAATTCTCTCACCCCCACCCACCCACTTCATCTTTTTCCCCAACCTCACCTCACTCCCCTACTCCAAAACGAGAAAACAACTCACCTGCCGCCACCTTCACAATCACCTTCCATTCAGAGATACTTTCCAGACCACAAACCTATAATATACCCTTGTTCATTATACTTTTGAAGTCCATAGCATCCCCTTCTACTCCATAAAATATAATTGTTGGGCCATTCATTCTCAATTTTGCACCATTTACGAAATCTTCTTAGGGAGGTTTCTCATTGTTTGAATATATATTGTTGCGTAGTTCGAATTTTCATTAATTCTATTAGTCATTATTGAAGATTGTGGGTTGATTTACGTTTGTGAATTGAATTTTACACGGGTTCGATAAAATTTTAGACGAAATAGTTCTTAATGACTGAAATAGTTCAATACTCATGTATACCTCACATGTCCAATTTAAAAATTTTATTTTTGTTTTGTCCGGTGGGCTAGTCTAACTTTTGAAGCGATACACATTTCCATGAGTGTTACTTGACAATTTAACTATCCAAATTTACACTGAGAAACCTTCTTTTACGCACGGGTTAATGGAGATTCTTGAGGAGGATGTTGATGGCAATCTGCTACTACAACATAGCGGTCAAGAGATGGATTTTTACAGTGGTTTCGAGCTCTAGGTATAAGTAAGCAAATGAAAATCTGAGCCCTTATATGTAATGGTTATAATTTCTATATGGAAGGATAGAATTTAGGGTTTGGAAATGAATGATTGGCCCCCTATTAAATTCACATATAAAAGAAGAAAGAAAGGAGAGGCGGTAGGGCACGGAAACTAATTTATTCATTCATTTCTGTTAATATTGTGAGTCAGGGTCATTTTGGGGAAACTAGGTTAGAGGAGGGGAATAAATGTAATTAGGGAGATTGGGATTCATCTTTGAACAATTTAGGAAGAGTCTAGAGTCAGTAAGGAGAGCTTCTGGGTCTCTCGAATTGCCCAGGGATTTGTCCATTCTATTTCAATTTCTTTCATTGAATAACAAATATATTTCTCAGCTTGCATTCTTTAAATTCTACAAAGCAATTACTGATACACAGCATCTTCATTGCATTTCCTACCATTCTAGTGCTAATTTCATCTCTGTTGGCTTCAACAGATCCACATCATAACATCCTTTGTAATGTTGAGCATATCCAAAGCAGGCAGCAGCTCCATCAGTTCCACAGTCACTTAGCTCGATCTGCCAAGTACCTCTCAATTTGGTATTAGAGCATTACTTAGGAATATGAAATTGTCTGATCTTGTGGACAATTTGGAAAGGAAAATAGATGGGGTTCAACAGGAACTACAACGAGATATGAATGTATTGATGGAAAAAATGGATGTGATGATGACTCTAGTGTCGACGATCATTCAGGTTTTCATAAAACATATCGACGGTTGGCTCGAGAGGTGTATTGGAATGGTATGAAAAGTGATATCAGGGATTATGTAGCTCGTTGTTCGTTATGTCAACAAAATAAATATATGGCTTTGTCCCTTCAAAGTTTATTACAACCGTTTCCAATTCCAGACTTAGTATGGGTTGACATCTCATTAGATTTTGTTGAAGGGCTGCCAAAGTCAGACGGGTGGAATAAGATATTGTGGTTGTTGATTGGTTGAGTAAGTACACATTTCATTTGCCCAAAGCACCATTTTACTGCCCATATTGTAGCACGTGTGTTTATCCAGAAGATCATTCGCTTACACAAGGTACCTCAGTCTATTGTATCCTATAGGGATCGAATTTTCATGAGCAAATTTTGGGAGGAATTATTTAAAGCGCAGGGAACCGTCCTGAAGCGGAGTACATCTTACCACCAGCAGACAAATGGTCAAACCGAGGTGGTGAATCGGTGTTTGGAGACCTACTTAAGATGCTTCGCCTCCGGTAAACTGCATTAATAGAGTCTATGGCTGCCTTGGGCGAAATTATGGTATAACACTTCTTTCCATACCACCTCCAAACATACCTCTTTTCAGATTGTGTATGGATGTGACCCACCTCCTGTTTTACCGTTTGAGAAAGAGGTTACAGCTGTATCATCTGTGAAGAAGTCTTTACTCGATCGGGATGAAGTTGTACAGGAATTAAAACTTCACCTTCAACATGCACAATAGCAAATAAAACAGGCTACCGATGGAAAACGTCGAGATATCCAGTTTGGGGTAAGAGAATTGGTGTATCTAAAACTAAAACCTTATCGCCAGCCATCTGAGCAAATAGATTGTCTGCAAAACTCTCTCTACGCTACTACGAGCAGTTTGAGGTTGATTCAAGGGTAGGGCAAGTTTCCTATAAATTGAAGTTATACCTAGAGACAGTTATCCATCCAGTGTTCCGTGTATCTCAGTTGAGGAAGGCCATGGCGCGGTTCAAGCCATAGGATGTTTACCAACGCAGTTAGCTGCAAATGGACAGTTCATAGTAGAACCGAATCAATATTACAGGTTCATTCTAATTCGAATTCTAAGTCCAAGCCAGAGGTTTTTATCAAATTGAAGGATTCTCCAGAGTTTGAGGCTACCTGTGAGCTTTTTGACAACATTAAGTTGCAGTTTTCGGAGTTCCACCTTGATGACAAGGTGGTTAATGATAGTCCCCTATTAAGTTCAAATATACAAGAAGAAATAGGCGGCAGGGCAGGGAAACTAATTTTCTTCATTCATTTCTGTTAATATTGTGAGTCAGGTCATTTTGGGGAAACTGGGTCACAGGACGGGAATAAATGTAATTAGCGGGATTGGGATCATTCATTTTTGAACGATTTAGAAAGAATATAGTGTCGGTGATGAGAGCTTCTGGGTTTCTCGAATTGCCTTGGGAATTGTTCATTCTATTTGCATTTCTTTCATTGAATAACAAATATATCTCTCAGCTTGCATTCTTTAAATTCTACAAAGCAATTACTGATACACAGCATCTTTATTGCATTTCCTACCATTCTAGTGCTAATTTCATCTATGTTGGTTTCAATAGATCCACATCGTAACATCATTCGTAGTGTTGAGTAGATCCAAAGTAGGTAGCAGCTCTTTCAATTCAGTAGTCACTTAGCTCGATCTACCAGGTACCTCTATCAATGAAATAGGTGAAATATTTATGCAAATGGAATAGTTCAGGTGCTATAAGGGAAGGCGATGGTGACAGTGGCGACAAGTGGATGGATTTCTCATTTTAGGAGGTGGAGTGGGGTGAAGAAGATGAAGTACGTGGGTGATGAGTGGGGGTGTAGATTTTTTGTTTTTTTTTTTTTTTAATTGTGTTATTTAGGAAAATATACATTTTCCGTTATACCCTTTTAATATGGTCCAAATCAATTTTTTTTGTCAACTAACGGACAATCCATCCGTTTGTTCTTCTGTAATGAAATAAAAGGTTTGGGATTATGAGTAGCACAAATTGGGTAAAGTCTACAAAAAAAAATGAAAGGTTTGGAACTGAAACTGCAATTATCCTTTTGTTGTTTAAACTTCATTTTGATAGTTAAATTGTCAAGTAACACTCATGGAAACATGTATCACTTCAAATGTTAGACTAGCCCGCAAGAGACACATCTATTTAACAGGAGTATTGAACTATTTCTGCCATTAAGAACTAATTATATTTTGAAAAGTTGAAAACAAAAGTTTTAAGACTAATTTGCTACTCAAAAGACAAACTAGGGTGCAATAACCCCCTTATTTCTTGTTTTCTCGTCTCATTCTTTTTTATCTTCGATATATAAGGCTAACTCATTCTACTAAAAATCGTACTCAGAGATACCCAACTTCGGTTGGGAAAACACGAGGGATGAGCACAAACGGGACATTTAAACTACCTAAAAAAACGTAGAGGAGTTGTTCTTATAGTCCCTTCGATTCTAAAATCAAAAAACAATTGGAGATAATATATGCATAAGGCCATAAATCATACATGAATTTTGAATGAAGGTTAGTTCATTTAGAACTTGGGGCGTGTAATCTCATAAGAATTAGAATACCAGAATGGTAAGATAGAAGTGGATTCCTAATGGTCTTAGAACATCAACTATACTTAGGACTGAGGATAATTGTAAAGTGAGACATTTTCATGTCAAGAACGTTGAACCCCAAGCCAATACATTTATGGGACCCTGACGACGATCAAGGAGATCAAAAGGTTGGCAAAGAGTTAGGTCTTGTTTATGCCCGAGCTAAGCGAATCACCTTGGGGACGTTATGATGCATGAGCAAAAGTGGTTAGGGACCCAAGTCCTTCAAAGTTCGGCCTGCAAGTAATATGGCATCATCGGTAGACCCCCTACACTTAAGCTCAAGGTTGAGGTTAGGTGAACTAAGGATGGGTCTCCAAACATGTGGGGTAATGTGAGTTTGAAATCTTCATATCCTCCGAAAGATTGTGTCATACTCTATAAGACGTGTATCATTACATCATTATGACATAAAAAATGTATGAAATCGTGCTTTATCAGGGTCAAGTTCTTCGATGGATGAGATCCAATAGCCAGGATTGAGTGTTTGTTCATTTAACTTGTGTAAATACATTTCATTTTCACAATTTACATTTATCTTCACCAATCCCTAAGAATTAGAGAGCTCGAGCACCTCGACAGAGAGGTTTGGCATTAGCCTTTATTTTTTTAATCCTAGCTTTGGTTAATATTTAAGTACGATAGAGCGTCCAATATGGTATGAACGATGAGGAGACGAATAGGTTGGTTGGGCCCCCAAAGCCTCATACATAATGATACAGTAGAAAGAATAGATTGAGACCTCTAGGTACATAACCAGGATGGGGAGAGTGATGTAGAGCTTGGGTGACTTATGACCCTAAGGCATCTTGCAGTGAAGAGGAAGACAATGGAGAAAGAACAAGACCCCAACTAGATACCTGAGGGACTCTCGAACAGTCCAAGGAAGGGAATCGTACCTAGAGGTGCCCAACGATGCCCGTTCATACAATTAACAAACTATTATATCTATCACTAGGGAGTTCATGTTGCTAGATAGGTTTGAGGTAAAGATCCTCATGAAAGAAGACATGTCTAATTCGAACAAGCCAACGGAGACGGTTATATTTAGGGACTTACTGAAAAGAGGTTTTAGGTGGTTGATACACTTTCTATTCTTAAGCTCCTCAATACATGTGAAATCACTCTGCAGTAAATAGCCTCAAACAATTTGCAAATATTAACGCGTGTTATCATATTGTGTCGTCTTCTTTTTATCTGCACAGCCTCAACTTTTCTAAGCAAATTCTAGAATTGAAATACCTATCTATCTTGAACAACTTCATCTATCTCTCCTTGGAGAGAGGTTTAAAGCGCTGAAGATACCTAGTTCACTTCAGGGTTAGAAGATGAACTTCTTCTACATCAGGCTTCGCATTGGGAAGTCCAAGCTACAATTTTTCCCTAAGTGGGCTATGCTCAGGGTTAAGAGTTATAGTGAGAAGCAGACGTATTTCGAGGTTATAACAAATTGTTGAGCGATTGTATGTGCTGAAAAGTCTAGTCCCTAAAATTAAATACCTTTTCAAAGAAGGATATGTTCGGGGTTCTAAGGTTAGGACTAGAAGGGAGTAGCGAACTAACTTTGTTCTTTTAAGTTTTGTTTTTAACCCCTTGCATTGAAGTAGAGCTTAAAACATGTTTATTTTTGTAGATTTCAGGAATAGGAGTTTTAACGAAGCCCTCAATTCCCTACTTATCTTTGACAAGGTGGTTAAATCTCAGCATGTCAGCCTGTTGGAGGCTGTTTAGGCTTGCATTCTGCGATTACAAAAATACATGTAAGGCATGGATTTCTTGTTTCAGCCAGGCCTCTTCCTTAAGCTTATAGATGACCTTCCTCTAGGCCTTTTGTTTGTCCTAGAAAGTGCAACTTAGTGGCGTTGATGAAGATCTCTGGCCCTCAAGACTCGAGGTGTAACAATTCGAACATCTATGTCCAAACAGTTATATTATATGTAATGCCACTTTGGGAGAGTCCTTTCACATCTTATTCATCATGGCTTTCTGTCGCATCCCATAAGATTTCGAATCCTAAAGGACGCGGCAAGGAGTAACAGGGCAGAGGCTTCCTCAAATCGAACAATATGTAATAAGTTAACGCTTTATGCATAGAGTTTGAGTTGTTACAAATATACACATTTTTGTAACCACCCCAACCTTCTATGTCCAAGTCGTTGTGCCATACGTATTGTTGGTTTTGTACCAAGATTCAACTTAAGTCTCTCATAAGACAGAAATTTTAAGTTTGAAACCTGGAGACATAATAGAAATTAGTGAATGGTAATATGGGAACTTCACTCACCATAGAGTGAGTGAATTGGTGAACCATATCCCTCAACTGTCATAGGTCACATACTGTCAAATGCTGATAACCGCTAGAATGAGTGCAAGATGCTGACTACACCACCAATCTAGGAAATATGTACTACAACATATGAATAAATTTATCATTTACATTTAAAAAATCCAAGTAAAAGTTTTTCAAATTATGAAATATGTAAATGGGTATGAGATCAAAATGGCCTAGGAATGATTTTAATTTGGTCGAAACTAGATGATTAAATGGGACGAGCAACTTGCGCTCGTCCATGAGACAAGCCGACCACGAGCTGACATTTTCACTTCTCGAAGTATAATGAAGACGTAAATTTGCAAAGAAAGTATAAATTTATAAAATTGTAAAAATTCTCTTCCTTTATTTAGACTTGGAACTTCCTACAATATGTAGACGGAATTAAAATTTTATAAGAATGAGTATTTTGAGTACAATTTTATATATATATATATATATCAATGTTAAGTAATAGCTAAAAGGGCTAGTGCACCAAAAAACCTGTGAATGCGATAATTGGTGAAAATCTTCAACCATTGCACTAGACATCTTATTTGTATTCGATAGGTTGCATCTTGAGAGTCCTTCAAGCACATTAGAGCTTAAATATATCTTCTATCAACATGCTTCTTTCGTTGGATAGTAACCCTACCATCTGCTCTAAACACTACCCTTGATGCTACAATTGATACCAAAATGTTAGTAGATCACATGATATCAAGATAATATCAGATATTGTTTTTCATTTGTTCAATATCATGCAAGAAGATCAAAATTATTTCTCTTTCAAGTATAAAAACACTATTCATGTTGTATCAAAAATATCTAACTAATTCTACATTAATTTCATTTTATCTACTTGTAGACTACTAGAAAAATTGGTGGACGACGAACTTTTGACCGTTTTCGTACTTAAATGGCCAATAAGCCATTATCGAAGAATAAAACGCAATAGAAGACCATGGTGGCGATCATTAATTCTAGCATGTTTGGTAGCATCATGTGAATACAAATCACATTATTTCACAATGTGTAATGGGGATATCAAATCTTAAATGCGAAGAAAAATTTTCATTGAGATCTTTGCAATCCTGTAAGTTAATATGTGAGTTCATAACTACAGTGACAGGAAATAACATGGACAAGTCCTTTCAATAGTTTCGAAATTTCTCTCCAAGGTAGCAATAATGTCTTCAAAAAACAAACAATCTCTATATTTCCTAAAACTTTTACTATATTAAAAAATAAATAAGAACATTATCATAAGTAACACAATGCTATAGCATTAGATAAGTAAAGTTCTACTTGTTAAATCCGTTGCGAACATCTTGTCGGGCAAGTTAGCATGTGTACATACACTCGCAACACTCGCAAATGCTTGTTTACGAGTAGAGTGACACAAGTAAAAGCAATGGCTTGTCTGATTTTAGCCGTGGTGCAATATACTTAATGTCATATTGGACAATCAAATTAGAAATATGACATACACATCGCATGTGAAAAAGTTGTACATCAAAATTCGGATTGAGTTGATTGATCAATTTGTCCATTAACGTTTGTGTTAACACAACGTTATCAAAAGTGATACTACATACCTAATCTTTGCAACAAAATTTGTAGTGCAATCATTAAAATGTTGGAAATATTTTGTATTATGCAAAAAATCAATGATTTTAAATGCAATGATTTTTTATGCACGACCTTAACTTATCAATATAATGGACAGTGATGTAAATATGGCATTTATCGTTTTCTTATTGGACCAAAAATTGGAAGTAAAGAAATGACACAACTATAGTTTCTTAAATCATCAATAATTAGTGATTTTCTAACACAATATAATTTAGAGTCCGTTTGATAGGCAAAGGTGGAAAGGAATTACAATTCCATGTTAGTTGAGAAATAAAAACTCACCAAACCATATGAATTCGTTTTCCATGAAAACAAAGAAAATGCAGTTTAAAGTGGTTGTACCTTAGAATTCGGTTTATGTTTTCACATTGCAATCAAACAGTCAAAGTGGAATTCGTTTTCCTCTGATGTGACATTTATGTAATATTTTTCATGGAATTCGTTGCAATCAAACAATATCTTAATTATGTCATTGCTTAACATACCATGACTTGTTGATTTGTACCTGGGTTGGAAACATGTTTGATGAACATCGTCAAGTGCACGCTTTCTATTGTAGATAGCGGAACTCAATATTGGCAATAACATAATCTTGCATTCTCACGTTGTCTATGGGTTATAAACCCAATTTGAAACAATTGTTCCAGAAAGTCCCTCTTTGCTTGAACCAAAATGAAGTTAGCCTACATACTGTCAGTAGCCCCAACACGAGCAGAACATTTTCCTAAATGCATGTTGTGAGTGTAAATTTTTTTATTTCCAAGTGAAGTATTTTCTACAATAATAACAGTAACTTTTCTAAATATGCTTCACATTCTCAATCGTCATCCATTTCTTCTTGAAGTGCTTCCTACATTTAGAGTTGACTCACGAATTTTGTTTTATTCTTTTTATCTCTTGTTAGAGGCTGTTTTTTCAACTTTTCATCAAGAGCACGGATTGTCGATTCTATGGTGCCGACATTTTCAACAGTTTGATGTCGTAATCTTGGGAAAAAAATCATATGCAGGAGTTTTTGATATATTGAAAAATTGATTAAGATCGTTGTCTGAATTCATGAATACAGCAATATCCATAACGAATTTTGAGTTATGTTTAGAATAAACATAGCTAATAGAAACTTGGAACTAAATAAATATTTAGAATCAAATGAACAACAATATCCCATAAAATAAATGTAGTCACAAGAAAAGTATGAATTGAATAAAATTGTTTAGAAATAAAGGAAGAACTGTATCATAGTTACAAAATTATACTATTAAAAAGATGATAAGAGTATTAAGGAAATTGTGTATAATGTTGAAATGTGATAACATTTATCTGTCACAATCCCTATTTGTAGACTTCAACTTGCACAAAAAATACATTTTAAATTTAAATTCTGAAATTCAAATTTCAAAATTCGAAATTCGAAAAAAAAAAAAATATATTGCATTCAATGTAGTGTTGCAAATGCCACTCTGCAATGGCTAATCAGCCATGAAGGCTACAACTAAACAAGACTACTAGCTCGGATTACAAGCCGCTCGTGAGCCTGAGAAGAGCTAACTCACCCTGCTCGCGAGCCAACTTGTGCAAACAGGCGAGCGATTTACATGAGTGATTCGCTACTCAACAAGCAACTAGTCTCACATCCTACCTAGTCGAAATCAAGCTAAATTGTACTTTTGGGTCTTGCGAATCATTCTTGGCAATCATATATTGCCCTTATTTGGACTCCAATGTAATGAGATTTGAGGAAAAATGTATTTTGGAATAATTATTTTTTAGAGGATGTGTAGTTAAAATATAAGGAAATGTTTTGAGTTTACGTATAATATTATTTTATTAAAGAATATGTGATTAAAAATAATAAAGAGAAAAATACATTAAATTTTTAATGCATCCCAAACACGGGCATTATTTTCTCTCTCCCTCCCGGTACAAAATGAACATGGTGTCCTCTATATTTCTATGTGACACAGACAGGGTACAAGCCTCCAAACGCAAAACATCTATTTTATTAGCACTGAAAAGGGACAGTAAACATTAGAAATTTCTTTTCCCTAAGATTTTCAGTTTAGCTATATCTTTGTGATTTGCACCACAAAAATACAAATGTGCTACTTAAATGCAAGAAAGCTCGTAAAAAGTTGAAACACTTTAAACCTAACAACTACTAATGTTTTCAGTCGGACCATGAAAAAGGAATTTACTTCTATTGGATAAAACCCGGAGTTATCACAAAGTGAGAAAAAAATAACCATCGAGACAATGTAAATTATATACTTTTTAGCATATATTTTATTATTGCAACAATATGGTTTTCTTGATCTGCATTGAGAGACTCAATAGGGATCTAGATTTCTTTTATTCCTATATTTTTTCTTCATCAAATCAAAAGATGTTCTCGACAATGTATAGAATATATATCTAAAGTAGCTTTCATTTACATGAGCAACAAAATATGGTAGCCAAGAGACAAATAAACCTTGTTTAATATGATTGAAAAACGAACTCCAAAAAGAAGTTATGTAATCAATTATAATTTTTTTTAAAAGAAAAATTACATAAAATATTATAACTAAATACATGAAAAGAAAAATCTAATTTATTTTGGTTTGTTGTGGCATATATAATTTTTATTCCAGCCCGTACCAAGGTGGACCAAACTGTTGTGCATGCTAATGAATTGAATAGTCGTACCAACATGATAGAGATAGACATCCAAGTATCACAAATAAAGCTAGGTAGCCACTTTGCTGCAATTCAATTGGCTACAATAAATCTAGCATGGCTTAGAAGGACACGTCAATATAGATGTATAACACGTGGCAAAACAAGAATGGCTTTCGCTCTTTTAATTATTGGACCATCCAATTCTTACTTTATAATTTATAGTCGTGTACCTAAACATTGAGGGGATTTAATTCCTTTTTGAAAATGACTGCTAGGTCTTTGAGAAATATTTTGAGATTGAGGATAAGTGTTCTAGCATTCAAAATGAAAAACGTTACTGTTATTTGTACGCAACAGACTAACATAGTTTGTACCAAACTACAAGTGCAGGAACTTAGTTTGTACAGTCCACAAACCATTTTTGGCATAATATATTCAACTTGTCGTATTTATCTGACCTGAGAGTCCAAGTGAGAAGACCTTCCAATAACATACACAATTATACAATCACAAGAGTGATTTAATGAAACAGGTGTTTATCATTTTGTATAAACTTGCGTATATGTTTTGATAGAATGACTAACATTCTTTCTTTCTTGTCGGCTGGAAACTCTTTTTTAGCTGTGAACACTGCTTTCGAGATGGGTGAAAAGCATACTTTCTTTTGTACCCTTGCTTGAGTGATCTCATATTGTTAAGGTAATGTAGATATTAATGTTCTTTTAAACTTTCGCCATGTCTCTAACAATTAGGTTTTCAGCTTGAGTTTTGCTACATGTATACCCTCATTTACCACTTCGTTTACAGAATTTACACTAGGCAAGATATCACACCCCCTTCACAAAAAATACAGTTAATCCATCCGCTAAGATCCTGCCACATATTCATATGTAACCCGGGGTGAAGCTGTTTCTGTTCAAACAGCTTTTCCGTTTCAGCTTGTCGAAAAAATGAATTCGACCTACGCTAAAGATACCTTTACAAATACATATAATGAATGAATTCATAATTTTCTAACCAGAGTTAAACTTTTAGATTGAGAGTTGCTAACTCGAAGCCCTTTCACCAAGGCCGGCCCTAAGATATTCGAGGTCTTAGACGACAAATTATTAGAATCTCTTAAATATAATTTTCGATTAAGCGTATCTCTTTAGTATCATTCATATTTTATTCAAATTGATTTTTTTATATTATTTTTGAAAAATTAAATGAGCCCTTTTAAAATAAATAGCTTATTTTTAACTTTCATAAAAATTAATTTTTAAATTTTTCTTAAAAAATTATAAGCTTACTAAAAAA
>CAIGRP010125251.1:0-16993 GCA_903798385.1 Fraxinus cuspidata | reverse complement strand
TGCATGAATATAGAGAATTTGGACTCTTGATTTTAAATATCAAATATCGAGAATTCATGAGATCGGAGAGCTCCAAAATCTATAATTTCAACTCAAATTAAATAACTTATTACTTTGAAAACTTACCACTCTTATTTAAATAAATAAATTAGAATACATAAAGTTACTAAAATCTAGATAATTATTAAAAATATAATATAATGACAAAAAATTTAAAACTCTAATATTCAAATTTAATCAAAATAAACGAAACTAAAATTAAAATCTAACTAAAGATAATGACCAATATTAAATTATTGGTATTCCGGTTTAATCATAAATAAATGAAATTAATATTCAAATTTATTTAGAAAAGAAATATTAATTAAAAGATGATTAAAAACTTGATTTTAACCAGATATGTTATAATACTCCAACCATGCAAGACCTACTTAATTAGATCATTTATTTTGAATTTAATGGAAAAAATTTCTGCTAAAGAGTTAATTGATTAAAATAATATCTCCCAAAATTATCGAAGGTACTTTGCAATATTAAAAAAAAAAAAAAAAAAATGGATTTTAAAAATACACTTCAGGGAAAGATACGATTAAACATCTAACGACTCAAAAGTCATTATATATTATTTGACGAAGGAATTAAGAGATTCAAAATTTTATTATCAAATTGAAATCATATTCATGAAGTTGTTATATGTATATATATTTTTTAAATGTCATTAAATCTCCCACAGTGACTCTTTTTGTTGTTGATAAATAGGTTGTCCCTATTTTGCCAAAATGTAAATGAGGATGCATTTGTATTCAAGATTTGTCTATTTTAATGTGATGTTTTGATTTAAGTTGTTCAATTTCAATTTTTTTTCCTTAAAATATTTAGTTTTTTTTTTTAAATTTAATTTTTGAGTATCGCTAAATTTAGTGAAGTGGTTTTAAACTTGGTAGAGAGCAGGAAGAGTGCAAAATATGTGGATCGAAAATCTCCAGAATTTATAAAATAAAAAATTCATTGATTGATGTAGAATTTTTCATAATTGAATTTGATAAAAAAAATTGTTGATATAAAAAAAAAAAGGGAAATTGAATAGTAAGAATTTGGAAAACTCCAATTCTCGTAATTTTTATTTACACCAGAGAATAAAAACCCCACCCTTGTTTTTAAACGAAACTTCATCAAACAAAAGACCTAATTCCCGTAACAAAATTGATTAATTATGGAGTGTTTGATTCAGTTTTTGAAAGAATGAATTTTGTAATAGTGATTTTTGGAGAATGCATAATTTAAAAGAAAGAAATTTTTTTTAAATTTACGTAATATTATTTTGTTGGAAGAATATATAGATTAAGCTTGTTTTTGTAGGGATGACAAAAATACCGTTCAATCCGAAACCCGTGGGGCCCTGTCCCCAACGGGGCGAGAATATCTGCCCAAACAGGTAAACAGGGCGGGGATGGGGCGAGGGTCATTGCTCGGAAGCAGGTACGCCGTGGGTACGGGAATCATAGTCCTCACGCCGTTATCCGTCTCATTCGAAGTTAATTTTAAGTTTTTATCAAACAAAAATAACATATTTATTATATTTTTAAATAGAATATAAGTTGTTTATAACAAATTGGTAAAAAAATAATAATATTTACTAAGAAAAGACATAAAAAAAACTAAAAGTAAAAAATAAAATAAATAAAAAATAACAAGAAAAAATAAATGGGGCGATAAATAGGGCAGGGGACCCACCTCACCCCGCCCCGCCCCGCCTCTATCCCATCTCGAACTCGCCCCGTCCCGCTTTAAACGGGCATGAGGATGAGACAATGTAATAAAAATACCCGATGATACGGGAGTGGGAATGACCGATCCATCCCATACCTGCCCCGTTACCATCGCTATGTATTTGACACCCATCTTTAGTGTGTTATAAATTTTGGAATGGTGATTGATGGAAGAATGTGTGGTTGAAAAGTAATAAAAATTTTAGATTTTTGTGTAATATTATTTTATTTGGAGAATGTATGGTTATAATTAAGAAAGAGGAAAAAATTTAAAAAAATAATGGGTGCCAAATACAAGCTAAAAATGAATTTGAAAAATAATAAATTTTTATCTAATGGGGCTAAAAAATGGGCTAAAGATGACAAACACATTAAAACCCAATAATAAATCAATGGATTGCATCCACACTTATTTCTAAAAATTAGGGGAAAATTTAACTTGTGAAGTATCTAATCAAATTTAATCAATTTCATATCTAGAAAATTTAATTTCTATATCATATTTTTCCAAATTGAATTTGTTAACATCGACCATCAATTTAATGAAATGGGTTTATTATATGTACTTGGATCATGATCCATTAAGGTCGGACTTGTAATGTCAGCTCGGAAGTATGATTGCCGTAGTTTAAGGGGACATAATGATTGTAGAATCTTTACACATTGACGTAATCTTCAATTAAATAATGACATTCAAAAAGTCAGCGCTCACCAAACCCACCAATCGTATATTGTAGCTTTATTTTTTAATTAATTGATTAATTAATGTCGGCCTCATATTTGCCTGATGAAGCTAACCTCAGTAACTAATGGGGATATGCCATTAGTATACTTTTTCAGTTCGGTACTGTATGTTGATTTGACAAACAATCAATCAGGGTTAAAAGTCGTTGGCACAGATTCCTAGCTCGATACTATTGATTGACAAGATAGGAATGTGAAAGATACTTGATCTTCTATTCCTATAAAAAAGTGTGTGGTATCTTTAGAAAGATGGGGACACCTTCATATTTCCAATATCTCATTTGATGAAAACTCTTGTAATTTATAAGTGATTATCAATAAAAATCCTTATTTACTTTCAAAGTTGGCTTGAATTGATCCATACGCTTTTCAGAGTTAATAGTTTAGCGCTAGAAGGAGGACTCTAACTTGTATAATCAACCATATTCCTCCATAAAAACTCCCTACAAAATATTGTCATCGATGATATTTCAGCATAAGGAAATCAATCTTACACTTATCCTGAACAAATCAATATTCCACAAAATATTGGAAGAGGAAGAGGTCAAAATGAAGTTGGCGACCCTCAGATGATTATCATGAGAGAACCTATTGAAATGTTGACATGCAGTCAACAGATTGGAGTGAAACCAAACTCACATTTATCCACCTGATACTGAGGTAGAGTCCTCACACAGTGAGCGGACCTGATGACCTCCCACTAGGAGGGCTCTCCACTTTTCAGAAGAAGAATCGTCCAAAAGTCAAACTGAAGAAATCAGGAGTTCTCCTGCAACAACGAAGCTGGTGAAAAGGAAAATTAGTAGTGTGTTTGATAGGTTGGGATCTCAGCACTCCCTAACGCCTTGGAGCGAATATGTTGAGCCCCGTGCAAAACGCCATTTGGAATAGGCTGAACTTGAATGAACACCTTGAGAAAATGCATTGCTGATCTGGAAGCCAAAAACAAAGGAGGCACAGATGAGTATCTTACTAAATGACATTCTGCTTTCACTGAAGACATTCTCGCTAAACCTTTACTTGAAAAATTGAAAATTCCACAACCGACTGAATATAAGGAAGAAGGAGATCCCTTTAGTTAATTAGATAAGTACACTTCTAGGATAGATCAGCAAGGAGCAGGCAACGCTATTATGTGTCGTGCTTTTCCATTAAAGTTCAAAGGTGGTTTATGAGGCTATATCAGAGGTCCATAAGAAACTGGAATGACCTTACCACGACGTTCCTAGCTCAGTTCATGGGTTCAAAAGCAAGAACCACACCCAAAGAACGTTTGGTAAGTATCAAGCAAGGGAAGAGCGAATCGCTTAAAAGTTACCTCAATAGGTTTAACAAACAGCCCATGGAGGTTGAAAAAATCTCTGACGATGCCACACTCATGGTAGTTCTATCTGGTTAAGGCCTAAAATGAGGTTTTGGTGGTCTGTACATGAAGATGGGCCTCGAACGTATCACGAGTTCCTCAATCGAGCCGAAGAACATATAAGTGCGGATGAAGCTACTTCAGATCAAGAGGAAGTCAAGTTGAATCCACATTCCCCTAATCCAACAAAGGAGGAAAAAGTGGTAAAGGGTACTATCATGAAAAGAGGAAAGATCGAAGGGACAGAGATCGTCCCAGATCTTATCCAGAAAGGTTCCATGAATATCACACACTAAACACTACCTTGGAAGAGTTCTTCTTGCAAACAAGAGAAAAAAAAGTGTTTTACAAACCCCCACCTTAGAAAAAGAATCCACTAAGGAGGAACCAAGTAAAGTACTGCTGGTATCATAGGTCGGCTGGGTACAACACAGATGATTGCAGAAATTTGAAGGAAGTAGTAAGAGTCCTTAATTTGACGAGGTCATTTACACGAGTTTGTGGCTAAACCATGAGTAAGGAACTAGGTGTCTAATCAATAACGTCGCCAACCGAGATGGTTCAACAAGGTTAGCCAATTCACAAAGCTCGAAATTTCCCATCTCGAGCTGAAATCAGAATGTTAGTAGGTGGTAATCAGTGCATTGAAGGATCCAGAAGGGTAAGAAGCAGACAAGCGCAAGATGCATGTATTTGCCAAAATTACGATGTTGGATGACCAGAGAATGATATTGGCATTGCATCGCTATCAGAATGGTTTGGATTTTCAGAAGAAGATTCACATGGAATTTTACAGGACCAAAGTGATGCGCTAGTAATCACCATGTCGGTAGCTGGAATACAAATACTTCGAACTCTTGTTGATAATGGGAGTTTGGTCAATTTGTTGTATTTTCGAACTCTAGAACAAATGGGAATCCAAGAACTGTATCTCCAACCATATTCCAGGAAGCTCTAAGGATTTTCTGGGGACCTAATTGAAGCCTAAGGTCAAATTGTTTTGATTATAGAGCTAGGTGATGTCCCTTGTCAAAGAAGAATTCTAGTGGCTTTTGTGGTTGTTGACTTGTCTTCCAATTTTAACGCTATATTAGGGAGACCCATATTATACGAATTACAGGCTGCCACTTCAATATATCATTATTGTTTATATTTTTTCACTCCGGACGGAGTGGCATAGTACGTGGAAATCAAGCTGAGATTAGAGCTTGCAACGTTGATTTACCTTGTCCTCATATCCGTATGTTGAGGAACCAGCAAAATGATCGAGCAAAAGAGGCTAGACTAAAGAGACCTAGCATAGCGACCTCTCTGAGATTGGTATTATTGAGAAACATCGCAGAAATATAACGAACGTCCATCTTTCATTCGACGATAAGGAGGCAGACCCACATTCTTATTCTGGAATTCCGGTGGTTTTAATACCCATAACAAGAGTTATCATCCTAAAGTTTTAGTAGATACATGGAGTTCTCTCAACATACTAACACACTGGAATGGATGAGTATTCAAATAAATTTTCTACAGCAAAAGGGTTGATTTAGCTCTCTGTTGAAATTAGTGAAGTTCCACTCTAAACTGAGTTGAACGCTGAGTTCGTGGTACTCAGTTCCAATTCATCTTACGATGCCATCATGAGGCAGCCTTTGCTGTTCAATCATAGGGAAATTGTGTCCGTGTACCACTACATGCTAAAATTTTCTACGCCATATGGTATAGGTCAAGTTAAGGTAAACAGTGATATCACTGAGAAATACCAAATAAAGATCTTCCAGCAAGAAATGATACATATATTTTCCCAGGAGTTTAAATGGCATATCTAATGGAATTCAACCTTTGCTCATTAGACCCACGTCTAAAGGTCAAAGGGAGTGGATGAACTAAACAAAGTGGTGGTCAGACAAGATGCCCTAAATTCTGAAAGGTACAAGCCCTAAATTATTAAGTACAACAATTGCTTTGCAATGGGTTCATTCGTAAAGCAAAATATCCTAAATGGGTTGTTAAGCCAGTTCTTGTAAAGAAAAGTAATGGAGAGTGAATGATGTACATAGATTTCACTGATCTCAACAAAGAATGTCCTAAAGATAAATTTCCTTTACCAAGGATAGATCATATGGTCGATGCAACCACATGACATGAATTTCTTAGCTTCATGGATGCATACTCAAGGTATAACCAAATCCCTATGTATGAGCCGGACTAGGAGCATACCGCCTTCATTACTGGCCGATGTCTTTATTGTTACAATGTGATGCCTTTTGGCCTAAAAAATGTTGGAGCCACTTATCAACATTTGGTCAAATCCATGTTCGCCAAACAAATTGGTAGAACTATGGAAGTATATGTTGATGACATGCTAGTCAAGAGTGCAGATGCCAAAGATCATCAACAACATCTTGCTGATATGTTTGGAATCTTGAACCAGTATAGGATGAAGCTAAATTTACACAAATGCACCTTCAGTGAGTTCTGAAAAATTCTTAGGTTATCTTGTAAATTGCAGAGGAATTGAGGCCAACCCAAAAAAAATACGAGCCATCATTGAAATGCAACCTCCAACAAGGCCTAAGGAGGTTCAAAGCATAGCTGGATGAATAGATTCCCACAGCTGCTTTATGTCAAAATCAACTAATCAGTATAAACCATTCTTTGATATTCTCTGAGAAGGAAAGAAGTTTGAATGGACCGTTAAATGCCAACTCGCCTTCGAGGAGATAAAACAACAATGGCACAGCCACGGGTGTTGTCAAAACAAAGAGCAGGTGAAGTGATAATCTTATGTCTTGTAGTGTCTGAACATGCTATCAGTGCTATCTTAGTTCGGGAAGAAGAAGGAATACAACATCCTGTTTACTATGTTAGTAAAGCCCTTCATAAAGCCGAGCTCCATTATTCTCCTTTAGAGAAATTGGCCTATGCCATTTTTATGGCTACAAGAAAGTTGAGACCGTACTTTTTGGAGCACCCTATTGAGATTTAACTAACTATCCATTAAGGCAAACCTTACAGAAGCCAGATACTTCAGGACAAATGGTCAAATGAGCGGTGGAGCTTGGACAATTCGACATAAAATACAAACATCGTACCTCCATAAAAGGTCAATCGCTTGATGATTTTGTTATAGAGTTCAGTTCGGAACCATTAGAATTACTCCTCCATGACACTCCATGGGAACTTTTTATAGATGGAACCTCAACAAAAATTCGATCAGGGACAGAAGTAATCTTGGTAGGTCCAATTGCCAGTTATTCTGTGAAGCCTTACCGTTTGACTTCAAGACTTCCAACAATGAGGCTGAATTCGTAGTGCTAATAGGTGGGATGAGGATGGCAAAATGGATGAAAATTTCTCATTTGATAGTTCACAGTGACTCGTAATTGGTGGTCAACCAGATCAATGAGTCCTACTAAACTAAGGCAGAAATGATGAATAGCTATCTTCAAATTGTAAAGTAAGAATTTGAGAATTTCCGAATTGTTTTAGTTAAAGATATTGAACTCAGAACGGTCATGCTGACACTTTAGCTCGGCTGGCTACAAGTGAAGGAATAAAAGAGTTTGATAGCATTCCTGTTGGAAGGATTACCTATCCCGCCATTGAAAAACTAGAAGCTCTCTCCATGATTATGTATCACAAGCCTCCATGGATGGATGAAATTGGTTCCTATCTAAAGATGGGGGTATGTCCTGAAGATCCCATTGAAGCAAGAAGACTACGGATGATGTCAACAAAGTACATATTAATTGACAATATGCTCTACAAACAGGGATATTCGGTACCATTGTTAAGATGTCTGAATAAAGAAGAAGCATTTTATGTTTTACAAGAAGTACATGAAGGAGTATGTGGAAATCATTCCGGGGGACAATTGTTGGCTCATAAAATCACACGTCAAAGATAATTCTAGCCCACTATGAAATGGGATGCATTAGAATTTGTGAGAATTTGTGAGAAGATGTGATGGGCTTAGGAACTCCCCAGTGTACTATGGTTTTATCATACTATGCCTAGGAATAATACTAGAGAAACCCATTTCTCTCTAGCTTTTGGGGTGGAAGCTATGATCCCATTGGCGGTAGGAATTCATTCTATTCGAACAACAATGTATAAAGAGGATGGGAACAGAGGAAATGAAGAATGAGGCTGAAATCAGGAATGTTGTATATAAACAACGCATTGTAAAATACTACAATCAGAAGATCAAGAAATCGATATTTGAGGTCGGTACCCTGGTGCTAAGAAAAAGTTTCCTTGCCACTAGAGAATCTAGCTTTGAATATTTAGGATCTAATTGGGAAGGTCCCTACAAAGTAACTAGAGTACTACTCAAGGGAGCCCAGGAGTTGAAAATAATGATGACATACCTCTGCTGTACCCTTAGAATGCAAAACACCCCACGAAGTATTATCAGTAGGAAGTGAATGTACTTTGTACAGTAAATCTATAATAAAAGTGTGTGTTTTATTCGAAAAAATAGCAGAAGTATCGTTTATCAACTAACCGAGCTATGGTTGCATGTGTTACAACACTTAGATGAATTTCCTCTTAAGAAAATTATAAAAGCTTTGCTCGTTAGCAAGTTGAGCGAATATTGCATGTTAGGCAAATTTTCCTTTAAAGAAATTATAAAAGCTTTGCTCATTAGTGAGTTGAGCTAAGGTTACATGTGCTGCACATTTAGACAAATGTCCTCTTAAGAAAATTATAAAAGCTTTGTTCGTTGACAAACCGAGCTAAGGTTGCATATGCTGCAACAGTTAGACAAATTCCTTCTTAAGAAAATTATAAAAACTTTACTCATTAGCAAGTTGAGCTAAGATTACATGTGCTGCAACACTTAGATAAGTTTCTATTATAAGAAACAATATTTTTGTGCAAAATAAAATATAAACTAACATTCATTCATAAACAAAATGAGAACTTGACATCATTCATTTAGCAATGTTAAGTCCTAAGGAAGAGGTGGGTCTTGTGGAGCTTGAACGTCATGTTCAAGGTTTTCATCAGTAGGGAAAATACGAACTCCGGCTGCCTCATACAATCTTTGGAGATCTTTCTTTTGCTCCTCCAGAGATTCCACTAAGAAGGCCGTATCAAAATCTGGCCTTACCCTACCAATATACTTCGCGAACTCTCCTAAGGCCACGACATAGGCGTCCTAAGTTAGTACATTAAACTCGGGAAAGGCCCTCCAAATTTTCACTGCCTTAGAAGCTTTAGCTTCAACTTTTTCAACCCTCTTGGTGGTTTCTTCAGCCCTTCTCGTAGCTTCATCAGCCTGAGCTCGCTTTTGATCAGCTTATATTTTTTTCTCTTCAGTCCTCTTTTTCTCATTGGCTCCTCGTTTGAGTAGCCTTCTTTATCCAAATCTGCAAGGCCTCATTGTCATCCATATACTTCAATTCCAAAGGTGATTTAGCTTCCAACTTAACTCTCATCTTATTGAGGCGATCATCATAGTCTTTCTCTTCGAACTTTGCCCATTGAACCTCTATATTTTCAAATAAGCCCAAGGCTTAGTTGTTTACCTTAAGCATTTTGTCTAGCTCAGTTTTGACCTGAGCAAAGAAAGTAGTGTTAATTATATATATATATATATATAAAATAAAATAAAAATAAACATAAGCAATTTCTAAACTCGAGCTAATTACCTTATCAACCACAGACATCATATACAAAATTGATCTAATGCTATGGGGCTAAGTTAAGATAATTGCCTCGCCTATAGGCACCTTAGCTAAGAACTATTTCTCCCTTTCATTCTAGCTCCTAGTAAGGAGGTTAGCAGACTCTGAGAGGAGAGAGAAGTGCTGAAGTAGATTCCTTTGACGGGGATGGAGGTCCGAGGAAATCCAGAAAGATTTTAGGTCGGTGGCCCATCAAATTTTTGACGTTTGGCATTTGCAAGTCTGGGCATCTATCCTGCAAACTCGAGGAGCCAACTCCAGCAATTGTTAGAACTAAAGGTGGTGTCGTGATTGATTCTTGGGGAGGCACCTCAGGTCAAGACCTCTCAGGAGCTAAGGCTACTGGGATAGGCTCCGATGGTGTTTCCACAGAATGATGACGTTTTAAAGGTTATGCCTCCTACTCAATCTCAACCTCTTCAGGTCAACTCATAATTTTGGCTGTGGCCTCCCTTTTTAGCCTTTGGTAGCAGCTGCTGTTTTTGCTACTTTGTATGCCAACATCTCTTGATCTTGATCTAAAACAGAAGAAACAATGGGTATCTATTAGTTCTGCACTCAGGACAAATGCTGATTGTAATACTAATTAAAATACTTATTGGAAGAAGTTGGAATAGAGGTTGAAACCCTGGCCGAAGTTGAGGTAGGATGAAGAGACTGTAACAATCCCGCTTGAAAGAGGTTGTAATCTAATATCACGAACTTGCAGGACCTCTGTTTCTTTGGGAGAGCTCTGATAACATCAGCTCGTTCTTGGATGGCTGAGGTCAAAGTCTCATTCTTTTAGTTTGCAGATAGAACCAAATAAGTTAGAAATATGCTTATAAAACAAAGTGCAGAAAGATACAAAGGTTATATTCACTTACATAATGGGTGATAGAGAGTAAGAACTAAGTCCTCCCTATTCACCTCGACAGTGTGGAACTACCACTCTCCCAAAACGTAAAAGAACTCTTCCTTCCATTACTTTATTGAGAAGGGAGTGTCTAAACTAAAGGGCTACTTGTCCTAGGCTTGACACTAGCATACCACCAGCTAATGTTCTTCCCATCCTCCTTAAAAGTAAAAAGGGAGTTGAATTGTGCTACGTTTAATTCGGGATGACCACAAAATTAAGGTGGCAATTAATGTTCTCCAACCGTTGGGGCATCGCTGGGTAGGGGCTATTTCCCAAGAAGAAAGAAATCTATGAACAATCCTAGGAAAATGAATTCTAAGCCCAGCATTCAAGATGGCGGAATGTAAAGCCACATATCCTATTGGTGGAGCGTTAGCTCGGTCAGATGAGGTGGGAATCACTAATTCTACCGAGTTGGGGATATTGTATTTTGCTCTTCTGCTCTCCAGCATATCCTCCATCACTACTGACCCATATGAATCTGCCCCCATTCCTGTGAACTTCCCTAATCTCCCTTATGAGACTCAACCTCTTCTCTCTCAGTGTTTTGTTCCATATTTCTAGAATGACCTAAATCTTCTGGATAAATTGTAGAAATTGGGTATAAAGTTAATATCTCTTGACATTCCAAACTCGTAGAAGACGTGGATGTGGATGATATTTTCTTCATGTTGGTTACCTCATGAATGAACCCTAGATTTGTCTAAACTCAAGCAAATGACGAAGGAGGAAATACAATAAAAAGAAAGGTATTTTCTATTAGAAGAAATACTTGGGAATGGGCGATCTCACTTAGAAAGTAAATGAAAACTCAACGAAAATGTGAAGAAAATTTTTACTTTATTGATAGAAAAATTTGAAAGCAAAAATGTGAAAATTGAATGAAAAACCATATTCAAAGAAGGAGGTGAATAGGCAAAATCTGGACCGTTAGATGAAGAAATGAAGGAGAAGTGGATGATTAGATTTATCATTCCGAAATGATGTCGTTTTGGTGGGAGCTTCCAAAAGAAGTTATTGAAGATGCGTGACAGCTCACCAAATTAGACTGTGACACCTATCTATACCATTTATTGTTGTATATAGAAAAAGAGCCAATTTAGATCAAAGTCAGTCTGTCACTAAAGTAATAACTGACCTGGGGTAACTGTTAACATTCGACCTAGCAACTTAATTAAGTTGGTTTATTATATGCACTTGGATCATGATCTATTAAGGTCGGACCTGTAAGGTCAGCTTGAAAATATGACTACCATGATTTGAGGGGACATAATGATTGTAGAATCTTTACACATTGACGTAATCTTCAATTAATTAATAACATTAAAAAAGAATTACGTCAATCCCCACCAAATCCACCAATCTTATGTTGTAGCTTTATTTTCAATGAGGGCCCCAATTAAGGTTGACCTCACAATTGCCTGATGAAGCCAACCAGATATGCCATTAGCGTAGTTTCTCAGTTCTATACTGTATGTTGATTTAACAAACAACCAATCAGGGTGAAAAGTCGTTGGCACATATTCCTAGCTCGGTACTGTTGATTGACAATACATGAATATGAAAGATACTGGATCTTCTATTCCTATAAAAAGGAGTACGGTATCTTTAGAAAGAGGATGACACCTTCATATTTCAAATATCTTATTTGATGAAAATTCTTGTAATTTACAAGTAATCATCAATAAAAATCCTTATTTACTTTTAAAGTTGACTTGAATTGATCCACACACTTTTCAACGTCAACATAATTTATTGATAATTTTTCCTAAAATAAAATTTCACTCTGGACCCATTGAAGCCTAACTTTGCCCAATAAATCATCGAGGGCACAATCATAAATCTAGCGAATTCTCACGGGCTATTTCTATGAGTTATATTCACACCATATTTTTTATAAGTACATCATATTTTAAATAATATTAAGCCCATGTTTGATGGGGATTTATTACAAACTAGAGAGAAAATATAGAGTAGTCAATAAACTTGTGTATTTTATTGAGAACCAAAACCTATATTTATAGGAAATTATTAGGGATACAATGGTAATAATATCTTGGGCTGCATGATACAATTGTCATTCACTAATAAACTTACAATTTACAACACTTCCCATTGAATGACAAATTATAAAATACATGTCTCGTTAAAACGTTGTCCAGAAAATTCAGTGGGATAAAACTTAATCGAAGGAAAAAGAGTACAACTGCTCCCCTGATTTCAATCCTTATATCAATTCATCATTATCTTATATGTGAATGTTTTCAATATTGCAATTTTGGTGAAGCATGTTTCATGCTCTCTTGTTATAGCCTTCAAATAATACCGTTTTCATACGAGATATTTATCAATTTTTGATGATTGTAGTAACATGATGATTCGAAAAACAGTTTTCATTGATCTCTTCAGGAGTCTCATACATATCAAAGCATTATTTTGAGGGTAAATATCTTTTCGGTTATGGATATTCATTATACAAAAAATATGACTTTTAAAAACTTTATTAAAAAAACTACAAATATTGTTTCATTAAAAATCTTGCCAGGAAAACCCAATGAGACAAAAGCTCGGTAAAGGGAAAAAGAGTACAACGCTTAATTACTCCTTCTCATAATTATATCACTTGGATTATGCTTTAGGCATATTAAATCCTTCCAAGATAGTATTAAAATCATATAAGATAAATTGTCTATAATCACATGTATTACATGTATATCAAATTTCATGTCTTGTCACGCTAATGGAATAGGAGACTTGAATCATATTCACCACATGATAATTAATCTAGTTATACAAATTTTCACGGAATTCATTATGTAAAGAATCGTACATTTCGTATTACGACTTTAATTTTTTTATTTTTATTTTTGCATAAGTATACATCTTTAGGTGTTCTACTGTAAATTAAAAAACTTTAGTTTCTCTAATAAGTTTAATTTTATTGAGATTGCATCAAGAAACTTCAAATTTTTCTAGTAAATTCAATTTTAGTATGTTCGCATCATTTTATTTGACAAATTATATTTCGATCGATATATTTCAACGAATTTATTTCGATTCCACGCTATTCATAATATTATGTAGTACATCATGGGCAAAAGTGTTGTCGAAAACTTTTTTTTTTCTTTTTTCGATTCCTTAATGACATAACTTGTTGATACATAGCAATTTTCAGGTACCTGAACCTCTTCCGAGGTTTTAAAACTTGTTATGTCTAATTACTCATCAAGAGTATATGTCTCCTTAATAAGAGTATATGTCTCCTTAATAGGACTATCTTTATTAATTGCTTCATTTTCGTTTGGGATTTTTTTTATATTCGAATCGAATATCATCAGGCTTTAGGAGTGCGTAAATTTATCAAATATAATATTAACGAATTTTCCTTTTAAGAGTCAACAGGAGTTGGAACATTTAAAGGTGATCTGTGAGATTGTTAATCTCTTTGATCAATAAATGCATCTAAATGAATTACCTTTCAAACTTCTAGTTTGAATTATCTTTTACGAGGATTTAGATAATGATACATTTGTACATTATTTGCAGTTTCTAAATTCTTTCCCATAATATTAAGAAAATTGTCCAATCAAATTAACAATCAACAAACTGCATCATAAAATAACATCCATTTGATATAAAGATTCAAACTACTCATTTATTATCAACATTTTTTACTTTTCATCTCAGTGCATTGTGACTGATCAATGTATTGTAATATTGAAATAATTTGATAGAAATGCGAAGTTAGCATGATGCACATGGCCTTCCCTAAACATAAATGAGAAGTATTTTGTTCTCAATTACATTAATTGTAGGGGTTTAACAAACAATAGTGTTAAACAATTTATCGACATCTCAGCTAGCACTTACTAAAAAGTTGAGATTAAGGATCACTAGTATTAACAATGCACACCGTCACAATTTATAATTTGAAAATTATGCTCATAATTTGAGCAGTGATTTCGCATACTTCGGGTTTCGCGCATTATGCAATCATCTAGTATTTGATACAAATAATATCTAGATGATCAACGTGGAAGGCGATGAGGCCCCATGTATCACCCTGGTTAATTTTCAGAAATATAAAGAATTTAGTCCTTATTTTAACTAATAATGTATAATAATCAATTGTCGATAAAAATAACAAATAATATATAAGAATTCATTTGATTGAAGAATCTCTCGATTCTTGAATATTAATAATATAGAAAATTATTTTCCTTTATAGATTACAACCCAATTTTAAGTTGTTTAATTTGTGTTTCTTCAAGAACACAATAAGATATATATATTATTCAGAATATGTGCTACTTCGAGAGCATAATATTATATTTTATTATTACTTTTTCAAGAGTAATATATTAATATTCATCTAAAAATATTGAAAATTATAATTCTATACTCTTCACGAGCAATCACATATTATTACAATAAATTATATAAGAATTTACTCTTTAGGAGTAAAAATAAAATTTATATTAAAACGTATTTAATTATGCTCTTCGAGAGCAAGTAAAATCTACTTAAAAAAATTGTAAATAATAATGTGATACTTCAAAAGTAACATTATTTTAATAGACAGATCTATAAGTAACATTTTTCTGGATTATTAGTTATAATGTTGTGATACTTTAAGAGCAATAACTTAATAAATTATCAATTTTAAATTTATAAAAGAACATCTAAAAAATCTAATCATATTAGGAATATTAATTACCATGCAAATAGGTTGTAAATTTATATATAAAATCTAATTACCATACATGAACTAGGAAAAAATCTTAGGAATTAGATAAATCTTTACAAGAACGGTAGATTCGAATTTAGTGTTCGTCCATTAAAAAATAATTTGCTTTCAATAGTCAGCTGATATCAAAATTTCTTAAGAATTAAATAACTATTTAATATAACTTATCAAATTTCATGCATATTTTACAAAAAATTCACATATACATAGTTTATCATTGATTAAAAACATATGACGTACACCGTGCAAATAAAATTTGTATAGGCATGAGATATGCTTTAAGTTGATTAAATATACCGAGACACAAACAAAGACAATAAAGACTGCATGGTGAAAAGTAATCATTATGCATAATAATAAAATAATTATGAATTTCCATACAAGCGAAAAAGTATAGAAAAAGAAGAAGCGGTCTAATTTTGATGCATAAGTATATAGAAAGATTCACATGTTATCAAATCAATTTTGATTTACGTGAAAGATGATTATGCGTATAAAAATTATGACTACCTTTTGAAGAGAAATCGTGCTGATAACGTGTTATAAATTAGAGAGAAAATAAAAGAAAATAGAGAGAATTCAATAGATTTGTGTGTTTTATTGAGAATCAAAGCCCAATATTTATAGGGGAAGTATTAGAAATACAATTGTAATAATTTCTAGGGTTGTAGGGGTATAATTGTCATTCACTAATAAACTTACCATTTAAAACAAAAACTACATTTTTAGTAAATTTTGATGAAAGTTGATAAGATGTGTAGTCGAAAAGTCGTGGCACCCTTGACCTTGACTTACATTAAAATATAGATTTTAATCAGTACCAAATATGGGTTAAATAGCTTTAATATCTATTTATTATTACATTTATATCTTTAGCTTTCCTTTCATCAAATTCTTATTTTAACCTCTCATAACCTAGCCAATATTATTCTTAATCAATGTTTTCGTGCAAAAAAAAAATTAACTTGCTTCAAAGTGGGGGCAAATATTTTTTTCAAATTTTGTGTTTTTTTTCTTTTTTTGACTCTATAAAAATACGATGACAAATAAGTATTTTTAGTTCATTTTAACGAAAATTTTGGGGAAAAAACCGTGTTGTACATGTTACGTTAATTTGAGAATAAATGTATGAAAGAAAATGTGAACATAAATGTAATAATAAATAAAGAAAAAAGAATATTATTGCAATTAAAATATGGTGGAAATATATTTGCGCATTTTTTTTTCCTATCCAGCTACTACCCTTTTGTTACTTCCAATACCATCTCTCTAAGCGAAGTAGGGTTCTACTAAATTTATTCAATTTTTTTTTACTTGTATGGATGTTTTTAACCTATATTTACAGACGTTGAGGTGGCAACATTTTAATGGTTGGATTAATTGTGTTTTTAGGTCAAAAAAATGATGAAATTTGTAAACTAGATGGGATTAATTGTGTTGTTTTTTATGTGAAAAATGATTTGTAAACTAGACGGTAAACTAGCATTTCTCAATTTTATTCTTGATCCCCTATTTTCTCACTGTACTCAGAAATTAAAAAGAAAATGATTTTCATCATCAGAAACAATGCTTATATTCACAATCTTGCCTCTAATACCAGATAATATAAAGAAGTCACCAGTAAAATTTAGCTTCTCTTTTGCTGTTTCAATATCTTCAATGCTCCTCTCCTCTCTATAACCCCATGGCTTCCCTGGAAAACTGTGCATTTCCTTTGTCGCATTTTATCTGTCACGCGGAAATGCCAAAATAGGATCAAAATAACACCAATTTCAAGTAATG
>CAIGRP010125241.1:0-26148 GCA_903798385.1 Fraxinus cuspidata | reverse complement strand
AAACATTGATACAAAGGTCAAAGATATTTTCTACCAACTATTTTATCAACTACCATACTACTCTTACACATACCATACTAACTTGTATAATACACTAACTAATCAACTTTACATCATTTCATAGTTAAACATTAAACCAAACAGCAAGTGACTAAATATTTAACCAAAAACCAATAGTTATGTGACAACAAAAATGTCACAACTCCAATACATTTCAATCACACAAAATGTGGTGTTACATGGTTGGCTATATAAAGACATCATTTGATTCATTACAAAAGTATTTTTCTACCACCTATTCTACCTAGTACCACTTCTACCATACTTGGCTGCACACTAACTTGTTGCAGGTTCTAACTAGCATAAGTTACAATATATAACTTAGGCTAATATAGAGTACAAAAAAAATATAGAACAAATGATAACAAAAGGCATTGGTTTGACAACAAAAGTGTCAGGTGTTCATCAACACTCCTTCTTGACACTTTTGTTGGAAACATCAAGACTTTCTCTCAATGTTTCAAATCTTTCCTTAGGTTTCCTTAGGCAAAGCTTTAGTTAGTATATCAGGAATTTGATCTCAGAACTGCAATGCTTCAGCTCAACCTCTTTCCTTTCTTGAGCTTCCCTAATGAAATTGTATTTGGTCTTTATATGCTTAGTCCTTCCATGGAACACTGGATTTTTCACCACAACAACTGTTGATTAGTTGTCACAAATAATGGTTGTTGCCTCAGGTTGTTTATGCCTCAGATCCTCCATCATTTTCCTCAACCAGATAGCCTAATTTGTTGCTTCAGATGCTGTTATGTATTCAGGTCTAGGGGCACCTTGGAAATGATTTTCACTAGGTTCTTACCTGAATCTAGATAGCATATTCACAGCAAACATTATGCCAGGTCTAGAGGCAGTTAAATAGAGCAATCAACCACTAAACTTCTGTAAACATTCTCCTCAATCTTCTTTGCTCCATCTTCTTTCATTAGTTTTAAGTTCTGAACTAAAGGGGTGTTAATTGGCTTACAATTTTTTATGTTAAACTTCCTTAACACCTCTTTAGCATATCTCTTTTGCGAAACAAAAATTCCATCCTTTGATTGCTCAATCTCTATTCCAAGGAAGTACTTCATTTTCCCCAAATCTGTTATCTCAAACACCTTCTTCATTTCATCCTTCACCATTTCAATCAATGCTGCATCACTACCTATGACTAGAAGGTCATCAACATACAAAGAGATGATGATCAAGTCCTTCTCCACTTGCTTAATGTAAAGTGTTTGTTCATTGATGCTTTTAATGAAACCAAGGCTGCTCAGGTATTCATCTATCCTGCTGTACCAGGTTCTTGGAGCCTGTTTTAAACCATATAAATCTTTCCTCAATAGGTACACTTTATCCTCCTTTCTAGCTACAATGAAGACTTTAGGTTGCTCAATAACAATTTCCTCATTCAAGTGCCCATTTAGGAAGGCAAATTTCACATCTAGCTGGTATATCCTCCATTTATTTTGAGCAATAATGGCAAACAGCAGCCTTATTATCTCAAACCTAGCCGCTGGAGCAAATGTATCAGTAAAAATTGACTCCATATTTTTTAGAATAGCCTTTCACAACCAGCCTAGCCTTGAACTTGTTAATAGAACGATCAACATTCATTTTGGTTCTATATACCCACTTTACTCCAATGGCATTCTTGTTTTTTGGTTTGTCAACCAGTATCCATGTTCCATTATTTTCAATCACCTTAAGCTCCTCCTTCATTGCATCTATCCATACTTGAGAATCAGCTACTTTAGTAAAGTTTGAAGGCTCCAACACGGCTGAATTATAGGTAGCATAGATATCCTCAAGTGATCTAGTTCTAATCACTTCATTCTTTGAATCTGATCCACTCTCAGGTTCAGCTTCAGCTTCTTCTTCATTGATAACAGTATCTTCATTCTGTAGAATATGTCTTGGAACCTCAACTTTATTCATTGAACTTACTCCCAATCCCATGAAGAGTTTTCATCAAACTTGACATCACTGCAAGAAATCATTTTCTTGGTTTGAGGATTATAGATTCTATATCCTTTTGCATTATCACAGTAGCCAACTAAGATACCAGCTTCAGCCTTTTGACTCAACTTGTCCCTTTTCACATCTGGTATGTGAGTGTAGCATATATTCCCAAACACCTTTAAGTGAGAAATATTTGGCTTAACTCCATACCAAGCTTCATAAGGAGTTAATTTATCCAAGGCTTTTGTAGGTAACCTGTTGAGAAGATAAATGGTTGTGTTTACTGTCTCAGCCCAGAATTCTTTTGGCACTTTCTTCTCCAGCATCAAACATCTTGCCATTTCCATGTCTGCCCTATTTTTCCTTTTACAAATTCCATTTTGCTGAGGTAAGTAAGGAATGGTTAACTGGTGTTTAATTCCTACTTCCTCACAAAATCTGTCAAACTGGTTGTTGGTATATTCAATCCCATAATCCGTCCTTATAGCTTTTATCTTATAATCACTTTCATTTTCCACAAGGCTTTTAAATTTCTGAAATACTACAGGCACCTCAGATTTCATTTTCAAAAAATAAACCCAACACATTCTTGTTAAATCATCTATAAAAGGGATAAAGTATCTGCTGCCATTCAAGGTTGAAGTTCTCATTGGACCACACACATCAGAATGAACCAATTGCAGCTTACTTAATGCTTTTCTAGATTGAGTTTTCGGGAAATGCAGCCTGGTTTGTTTTCCAAATTGATAGATGTCACCGACACAAGCATCATCACTCACCTTTAGCATGTTTTCCACAAGTTCTAGTTCATTCAGATTTTTGAGTGAAGTATAATTGGTATGTCCAAAACGTTTATACCACAATGAAGATTCAATCAAAGTACTAGTAAGGACATGAGAGTTAACATTCTTCCATTCCAAGGGAAAACTCCTGTGCCTCATTTCTACTGTCATTAGTTCAACATTACTTTAATCTAATATAGTATAGCTACTATTCTTAAATATTAAGGTGTAATTCTTCTCAATCAATTGGTCAACACTAATCAGATTTTGATCAATATCTAAGTACATACAGGACATCAGAAATGAACTTGATACCTGATGGCATTTGGACTGAGACTTTGCTAATTCCTTTCACATCCACATACTCTCCATTTCCTACCTTAACTTTTGATCTGTATGCATCATTTTATTCCACAAAGATGTCTGAATTTGAAATCATATGATGAGTGTAGCCACTGTCAAGCAACCAAGTTTCAACCCTTCTGCTAACTCTGTAGTTTATGGCTGAAAAAAAGTGCTCCTCCTGCTGATCTTCTGCTACCTTGGCCTGCTGCAACTCTTTTTTTTCTCTTTGATTTTTGTAGACTTTCTCCACATGACCAAACTACTTGTAGGATCTGCATTGTACACTAGGTTTGAACCAGCACAACTTTGGAAAATGTCCTTTCCTTTTGCAATGAGGGCGGAGAGGATACTTTGTATCCTTACCTGAGCCTTGGTTTCAACTTCCTTCTTCTCATTTTGTGGTTTCTCTTCTCCAAAACTGGTTTGAACTTTATGTTTTCCCTTTACAAACATAGCTCATTCAACCTGTTCTTTTTGCCTAAATAGCCTTCTTTGTTCTTTAGCTCGAATAGCATTCACAAGTTCTAGAGTCTTTAAGAGAAGAGATTTTGGATTCAAACTTTTCAGGCAAGCTTATCAATACCTTTTCCACTACCATCTTATCTGGTAAGTCATCTCCCAGTAGCCTTATCTCGTTCACTACCTTCATCAACCTATCAGCAAACTCCTTCACAGTTTTAGAGTCCTCCATCTTTAAGGTTTGAAACTCCCTTCTAAAGTTCAACACTTGCATCTGATTGGTTCTTTCGTTACCTCTGAACTCTTCCTTCAATCTATCCCAAGCTTCTCCTTAGCTGTTTCACAAGTTATAATCATGGTGAGAATAGCTTCGAAAATGGCTGATTGAATACAAGAAAGGGCCTTGAACGTCTTAGTTGTCTCCTCACTATGATGCTTGAACTGAGCAATGGTTGGATTAACTCTTAATTGTGGTGACTCTATTCATGTCTCTGTGATTTCCCACATATCATAAGCTTTCAGGTAAGCTTTCATTTTTACAGCCCAAAAATCATAATTTTCCCCTGTAAACACAGAAGGCAATGGAGCAAAAAAACCACTTGAAGCCATTTCACTCACTCACCAAACACTCGGCTATATATGTGAAGGCAGCTCACTGGTTTTCTCTTAAAAGCTACTGGTTTTCAGCTTCTTCAAAGACTTGTTAAGGCTCTGATACCACTGACGGTTTATAAACAACAAAGAGGAGGAAAAGTAGAGATTTCAATCGCACAAAATGTGGTGTTACACGACTTCCTATATAAAGCCATCATTTGATTCATTACAAAAGTATTTTTCTACCTACTGCTCTACCAATTACCACTTCTACCATACTTGGCAACACACTAACTTGTTGTAGGTTCTAACAGCATAAGTTATAATATAAAACTTAGGCTAATATAGAGTACAAAAAAGTATAGAACAAACGATAACAATATGCATTGGTTTGACAACAAAAGTGTCACATGTTCATCACAATAACCCAGTACAGAGTATAGAAGATGAAATATTTTCTAAAAACTCAAAGAAGAGAGAATCTGAACACTAGAAAACCAGAGAAAATGATAGAAGTCAAACCGTACACGTAATAAAACCAACAATCCAACAAAGAGCGCGTCTAATGGGAGCTACCGGAAGGTTAGCCAATCCAATGGTGCACGAGGTGACACTTAGCAGTATCCCATTTAATCAACCCACTAACAAAAATGTGAATTGCAAACAAACTTTTAATTCAATTTAGCAAACTGAATTTTGAACACGTTTTCGCCTTAACCAATTTCCATAGTCAATTGTCAATGGTCGAGTTAGCATCCACATCATTGTGGTCAACAATCAATATTGTAACATATATTTCAACAATCTCCATCTTGGTACAATGATTCCAATCCTGTGTAGTTGTTCCTTCAAGACATGATATCATTTGCTTGCTTACTTGATAAACAAATTTGCAAGCATTAATTTGAGAACTTGTTTAAAGGTAGCACTTTAGTACCTACATTAGCACGGTTAAAATGAGTAGAATTGTTTTCAAGTTTCATAACACCTTGTGGAATAACATCTCTAATAAAATAGAATTTAACATCAACATGTTTAGATATATTATGCAATACATGATTTCTACTAAGATAGACTCACAATGTGAAGAAAAAACTACTTCTTTATTAATAAAGACAAATTCATGTAATAGGCCTTTCAGCTAATTTCCTTCTTTTAGAGTATCTGTAGCAACTATATATTCT
Organism: Fraxinus cuspidata; assembly: GCA_903798385.1. Classification (NCBI taxonomy): domain Eukaryota; kingdom Viridiplantae; phylum Streptophyta; class Magnoliopsida; order Lamiales; family Oleaceae; genus Fraxinus; species Fraxinus cuspidata. Next base: position 20,783 of record CAIGRP010125241.1, on the reverse strand, counting down.
ACCTTAGTAGAAGATAGGGCAACAATTTTTTAAAGTTGAGATTTCTGGCTAACACATGAATTACATAGATTATACATATAAGTAGAAGTAGGTTTTATATTGTCTCTATCACCTACATTATCAGAATTGAACAGTACTACACTAACATCCCGATTGACATCTTGAATGATCGAATACACACACCTCGGGGGTCAGGCATTATTTTATTCACGCAGGACCCACGCACAATGTGAGGGTCGGTCACCCAAGGTGTCATGGCTTTATTCTGCAGAAAGTACTGTACTTTGAATCAATCGAAAAGTAACATGATAAAAATAATAAAGAAATACAACGTACATGTACAGGGAGAACGACGACAGTGAACACACCAATTGTGGCAAGAAAAACTTTTTGAACATGCCGACAACAATTCTTCAACTCCCAGTTCGGATTCATGCCTCTCTCTTGGGAAACACCCCTTGTCCTGGCTCAATGACCGGGGCAAGAATGAATTTCAGTTGGCTGGGGAAGGAGAAGAGAGAGAAATGAGATTTTGCCAAGGTGGAAAAATCAAGAACCAATTGGAGGAGACAGAGTGAGGGGAAAAGGAAGGACAGTTTTTTCGCTGACCTGCTAAAAAACAACTTTTTGTCGTTTCCGACATGGACTTGGTCTCTTGGGTTGGGCTTAATGTCTTTTTTATCTCACATTTATGATTGGGCCTCCATTAGATACCCGATTCTGTTTCGTAAAGCCCAAAGCCCAATTTGTATGTGGATAAATTAAATTTTTTTTTTTCCATTGAAGCTTTATTTTCCCTCCTCTTTTCCACTGTTTGCCTTTTCTCTGTTTTGGGGTCTACAAGATGGGGTTTTAATGAGAAAATGTCTTCAATGTGAAGTTATAAGGTATCATACTTCTAAGATTACAAAATTGTGAAAAATATAAATTTATCGAGATGCAAAGTTTTGCTTTGCACCCGCCTATTTTGATTGTGTTTAGTATTTAGAATGGTAGGCATATCTTTATATGATGGAAAATAAGTAAATTTTTAAAAGTTTTATTATGCTTTTAGTAAATTTTGATAAAAATTGATGAATGTGTGGTTGAAAATTGTGGATTTCGGTTTAAAATTAATTGTTGGCTTTAATTTGAAATTTTTATCAATTTTTAATTTATACCGAACTGGGGCTATGTGTAAGTCATTATCAGAAAATGGAAAAATAAAGTATTTTCAGTTTTTTTTTTTTAAATTGAAAGTAGGTATATACCCTAATTATTTCAAAATCATTGTATTTTTTTTTTTTTTTTTGATGCGACCACATGGATATTATTATTTAATGAGACATTGACATGGACAGACAACGATCAAACAAGAAATTTAAATGTAGAAACTACACTTCAAAAAAAACTAATAACTTCTATTTTTCTATTTTCATATCCTCAGGAAGAACAACAAAATAATTTCTCCAGCTAAGTCGATTCAAAATTTTAAGGAAAATAGGGAACGAAAAGGAAGAAAAAAAAAAAAAACACTGGTATAAAAAAATAAACCTTTTCTTTTAAAATTAAAATCTTGTCTATGAAAAAGACTAAACAAATTTTTATCGTCTTGTCTAGGAATATATTGCTTTTCATTTGCTCTTTATCCAACTCTAGCCACAAACCCTTTCGGATTATCCTTTTTCAACTTCTAAGAAGCTAAAGCATCTTCCACTTTTCTCTTTTCTCTTTTTCCCCAATAATAATTTGTAATCATTGTTCCAACCAATCAACTTTTAAAGGCCTCTAAAATATAATTTATCTTATTTTATTTTTTAATAAATATTTTTGCTTTCTTTTGTCTAGCTGCGGTCAATATCTACATTACACAGATATAGATTCATTCTTCATACTTGGTTCATCCTCACAAACCTTCATGTGTTGATTAGAAGTTAAGTCTTTTTTTGATAAGACGGAATTAGACAAAGATGTTTGAAATATCATTGAAAAATGTCGAATTATTTGTATCAATTTCTATTTATACATATTAGACGAAGCAACTCGAACAGCCATTTTGTAATGAACTTGAGGATCCTATATTTTTAGTGTGCAAATTTTTTAGAGTAAGAGACATTGAAGGCCTTGAGATAGAGACATTAAAGGGGAAGATGTTACATGATGTTTTGAGTGGTTTCTTCAAGTGTTCCTTCACATGGCAAGTGGCCTCACTCATAGACACAAACTTATGGTGCCAAATAAGATAATACATCTAAGTGCTAGTTTGGGATAACTTAAAAAAGTTGAAGTTATAGTCAATAATTAATTTTAACCATACATTTTATTGGATTCATAACTTTTATCAACATCTTAATTACGCATTTCATCAACCTTTTTTTTTTTCAAAATTTGCTAAAACTTTTATCAAAAAGCTTTGTCAAACAACCCTTTTTTAATATATATATAAAATGTTTGGAAGTGTGGTGGTCCTTAATATAATTGATAACATTTACCCCAATGCTCCCTCTATGCTATACAGTTGGCCTAGTACCAACTAATGCAACAGTGCATGTAAGTTTTGGGACCTTTACTTTGTTAACAATGGTCCTGCAATGAAAGAGTTTTAGTCCTCCCTCAAAGTTGAAAATTACAAATACGTTTGTGTACGAGCACTCCAAAGTCCAAACTAGCTTATTCAACTTTTTCTCTAGAAAACGACTTATAAGAAAACTATGTCAATTGAAAGATACACGGAACTTACTTAAAAGAAGCTCACGAGAAATGTGATCACTTACATGTGTTAATATTACAGAACATTTATTATTAAAGGATATCTTTCTCGTGAAAATGTAAAAGAAGACTCGCTTTGGCCGATCATGTCCCAATTAAAATCGACACATTATCATTTGAGCTACGAGTTCAACAAAATCATCTCTCCCACGCTATACAAACTGAGTTTGTCCAATTATATATTACACAATAAAATTTCGTTTTATATATAAGTGGGCTACTTGCTAGATATATACGAATTGTTCCACATAAATTTTTTTGGTTTGTTTTTATCACATGTAGTTCAATAATGTCTGTATTAATGTCCCATTTCAGCCCTAAGGAAAAACATGTTGCTGATTGTTGAACCCTTGGTCCCTTTTCAACGACAGCTTTCTCAATTTTTCCATTCATTCGACCATTCACACACACTTAAAATCTTAATAAAATCTAGTTTCTTCTCCCACGTCGCCTTTAAAAATCATATTCAAACAGTTTATAAGTCACTTATCTAAATAATGTTCTTCAATCTTCATCATCAAGTGTTCTTCAAAATTCCTTGTTCTACTCGAGTGTCGGTTCTTGATTCCAAGTTCTTTCCCCAAGAAATCAAACTTCCATGCAAATAGTCCAGTTTGACGGTTGGGTTTTTTATTCTGGTCTTTAAATTCTTAAAAGTTAGTTCGTCATCATCAATGCTTGTTTTGTGAATTGAATTATAAAACCAGACTTAATTCAGTCAAGATAATCTGCTAAGCAATGGCGATTGAAGTTTTTCCAGATAGTCCGAGTGTGGGACCGAGCCCCAGAATCTCATTTTCTCACGATCTTTCTCAAACAGATGTTGTACCAGTCGAACAATACATAAGATCAAGTTCATCATCAAGTGTGGATTTTGATTTTTGTGTTTTCAGGGAAAGTTTCAATCAAGAATCTTCCTCGGCCGACGAACTTTTCTTCGACGGAAAGATACTTCCCATTGAAATCAAGAAAAGGCTGGCCCCGGCCGCCCCGTCAAAAAGGGCAGCGCCACAGGTTTCTCCACCACTACCACCTCCTCTTCCTTCACCAGTCTACAATCACATTCTCAACTCTAGCAAGAGCTTGAAGAAAAATCCTATAGAATCAGATGAAAAGCAAAATTCTTCCAAGTCATTTTGGCGGTTCAAGCGGAGTACAAGTTTAAATTGTGGCAGTGGTTATGCTAGAACATTATGTCCTTTACCAATTTTATCGAGAAGTAATTCAACAGGTTCAGCATCAAACAGTAAGCGTTCTTCAGTGAAACAATCTCAATCTATATCACCAAATTCAAATACTACACACCAAAGGCCTCCATTGAAGAAAACTTATTCCAACATTAATGGGATTAGAATCAATCCAGTTCTTAATGTTCCTCCGGCAAATCTCTTTGGATTCAGTTCCATTTTTTCTGGTGGCAAGGACAAAAACAAAACCAAAAAGAAGTGATTACAGTTTCTCAATTCTTGAAACACTGTGACAGGTTTGAATTTCTCTTATTTTGTGTGGTTCTTGGTTAATTTGTCATTTGTTCAGGCTAATGAAACATGATTTAGGCAACGAGTCTTATCTAATATTACATATCAAACACGTACAAAGGAAAATGGGGCCTAGGCATGCAATTATTCAAGCCACATGCATGCAGCTTTCTGTGTGACAGAAAACAGGCAACATTTGCTTTCAAGTTATGTCTTATTAGATGGATTTTATTTTTCATGCTTTTGTTTTATGTACGCTCACTCACTCATGTGTGTATAGTAATATTTTAGCCCTTTTTCTTTGTATGGAGAGTGATTAGTTAGAGCTTTATTTTTCAGTTAAGAGAATAGGTGCTTGTTTGGTTTTTTTTTTAAATTAGATTTTTAGTAGACTTGAAGTAAGTTGATGAAGTGTGTAATTGTAAAATTAATAAATGTTATGAATTCCACAAAATTTATGATAAAAGTTTATTATTGACTTTAATTTAAATTTTTATTGACTTTTCAGCCGTACCAGAGAGTCGGCTGAATTAGTCATTGGTTAGGGTTTCCTTATATTATATTTTATCTTGCAGATTGTCAGATTTATGAGTTATGACCATTGATTGTCTGGAAAAAGGTTTAGAGAACAGTTAGAAAAGTTGGTAAACAAGTTTGGTACAATTAAAAATTTTGTTTATGGTAACTTAATTACAAAGCTAAATCATAATCTAATCAACTCGAGAAGCTCTTAACGTTCCATGTGCTAGTAATTTCTATTTTTTTCAAATGTCATCTGTGATTTTATGGTGATTTTTTTCTGGTTTTTTTTTATGTAGAATTCTATTTACGAACCTTAATGGACTACCATCGCTGGTTATAAGACTTGATTTATATGTTAAAGGCAAGACTCGTACACAATGATGACCAGTATACATGCAGAACGAATTAAAATGGTCCAAAATTTCGAAAGAAATGTTTGAGTAAGGTATCAAGAAACTAAGTTAAATTTTATACGTTAAAGAGGGTGACAATCATCTTACCTCGTTGGAGAAATCTGGGGCAAGGTGTGAAGTTGTTCCTAGGCATGTATTGTTTATTTAATCGTAGCATGTGTTTGACAAGTTTTTATAAGCAGTTTAATTTATAAATAGATAGAAATAAATGGTGAATAAATGAGTAAACTTAAAAATATCGTAAAATATGTAAATAAAAAGTAGTTTGAATGTTTATAATTGTTATGTGAATAAATTGGTTACGAGCTGCACAAGCATGGTTACCACAAATGTAATTTTGTGATATTTGATAATAAAAAAATGTCAATTTTTTTTCATCCCAAAGTTCGAAACTAAAAAAAGTGTTGATCAAATTCACAACATCTACATCCAACTTGACTGATAGCCTAGGAGAAGAAATAGAGATTTTTGTCATTTATTGGTCAATGGTTAAAGTTAGATAGAAAATATAATAATAAGTGAAAAAATCAATTCCCAATGGTAGGGCTCTAGAGAAATCGAGATGAAGAGAACTCCGTCGCTTCCTTTTGTTTGGTTTGATTTGATTTGATTTGATTTGGTTGTGTCAAGGGAGTAAATTTAGAAAATATCGCGACAAAATAAAATTTATAATAAATCACATGTAATAAATAAATTATTAATGTTTCGATACAAAATGTTTATGATTCGACTATGATGCTTTCCTAAAATATGACTCAATAATTTTATCAGTCATTGTTGATATATGTACACCTTTGAGATGAGAGACCGTTTTGTTGAACATATGATATGTTGTGTTAAATGACTTTTGGTTATAAACATATTTTTTCGCTTGGTTAAACTATCCCTAAATAATGTATCATTTTGGGAAAAACAAGTACATTCATGACTTTTATTTGGGTTATACAAATATATGAAATTGTTAGATAAAAAACAAGAAATTAAATACACAATGAACAATATTTAAGAAAATAAAGATTATTTATTAATTTATCATCTATTTAGTATTCGTTAGTATTTTTATTTTGTTCCAAAATTATTAATCTATAATATCTTAAATATCACATCAAGTGAAAATAATTTTTTGAACGATTATAATCACACTACAATTCAACTATTTCAATAATATCTTACCTTATCGTTTTTCAATATATAATAAATAATACAAAATCCTTATAATGTATGAATTTCATGTTATTAATTCTTAACTAATTAACATTGACATTTATCTAGACTCAATGGATTTTAACTTGATAATTTTTTTTATCTACATTGATCTAGAATTATTATAAATGAATTTATTTATATTCATATGTTTAGGAGTATTAATGAGTTTTAAATTTATGTATTATAAATTAATTCTCATGTACCAAATGTAATATAAAATGTTGCTAATTAATTTATAGTATTTCATCATCACAGAAACTTTGAATCATAGAAATTGAGTTTTGAGAGTAAAATTTTAATCAAGAAGTTGGGTTTTAAGAATACAATTTTTTTCTCTTAAATTTTATTTTTTTTAGTTCTTTGAGACTCTTCAAAACCTCTCAACAAATTTGTAAAATATTACTTTTACAGTACTTATAGAGTGATGATATTTATTATCACGATGATGTAATATCGGTGATATAGCAATCCATTACCGCTCACATTTTCTTTTTCTCTCTCTCCTCCCCATTTCTCTAATAAAAGTTGAACTCTTGAATCACATTATTCCACATAAAATATCATACTGATATTCCTTCATCATAATGATAAATAACATTATTTTATATAAATCGGTGATGCCGTCGTACATGCTTAGCTCTTATTTAGTATAGAAATAAATGTGATCTCGCTGTTAATTACGGCAACGAATTTATTACCTTGATCAAGTATGGAATTCAATTACTTAGATGGATTCCAATTGATGCTATATCTTTACATTATTGTTCAGTAATGTTACGATAATGAACTTTAAATCACAAAGCACCGTTATTACGTGCCGTCCCCCACCAGTTTCAAATATGAGGGACAGGACATACAACTTTAATCAACAAACAATGACTTCATAATTGAGACTGATTTATTACCAACCAACTTTAAGCCAAATTGTGAATAAAGATGACTTTTTTATTTATTTATTTTCTTCTATTTTTCAAAATTTGGACATTTTACTCTAGTTGTTAAGCAAATAAATAATCAATATCCTAGTCATTTATATGGGTGTTACATGGGAAGAATCGAACGATAGCCACTTATAAGAGAGTATTACATGGGATGAGCTAAGCCTCTCAGCTCGTCTATCATCAAGCTCGACTTGGCTACGACTCGCCAAATTTTTCTTTCCAATTGAAATGACACATTTCTCATTTTGACAAATCAATAGTAAACTGTTGGTGAGCGGGTTGCACAGCTAACTCGTCCGAACCGATGAGCTAGTTAACGCTCCTACTATCTCAATATTATGCTCATGTCTGGTAGAAATTAAAATTTGAATTTTTAACAGATCAACCATTAATTTAATCACATATTTCATAATATCTATAACTTTTCAATTATAAATTTTATCAACTTTTATTAAAATTTATTAAAAAATAATTGTTGATCCGCTTATATTAATTATTAGACAAAACAATTATCTTGAAAGGTTGGTTAAAAGAATCTGACTGTACATCCATGCTCACGTAACGCTCCAAAATTTACTTTTCACTGCACGCGCGCATTTTCTATGGCACATTTTCCTCAAAAGTCTATTGCGTTTGAAAATGGTAGCGAATGAAAATGCGTGCTGGAGTATTCCACAACGATTATATATAAAGATCAGTTTGATTGCAAATGTGAAATTTGGATGAAAATAAAACGAATTACTCGGAATTGAATTGTCTATAATTTGTTTTATTGGAAATTGTAATGATTTGTGTTTGATTGATATAATTTTCCACCTGAAAATGTTGAAATTTTAGTGTCTGTTTGACTTCGTTCATGGAAATTGTCCATTAAAGTGATAATTTTTTTTACAATTGGGTCTAGAATTTGTTCCAATTGACAATTTTTTTTTAAAAAAATACCATACCGAATACTATTTGTTTGACTTTGTTTTGCATGAAAATTGTCAATAAAAGTGATAATTTTTTTATCATCGTGTTTAGAATTTTTTCTAATTGAATCAATTACCACAAAAAAATAAAATAAAAATGAATTCCTTAAAAATCAAGAAAACAGATGTGTGGGAATAGGAGGTGGAAAACGATTTCCAGGGAAAATTTTGCGTATCAAACATTACAAAAATTGGAAAATGAGAAAAAATCCATGAAAAATGTTGTGTATCAAATGGGGCCTAAATAGAAGCTCCAAAACTGCGCAACGACACAAGATAGCAGAGACGCGTAGACTCGACGTTACTCGCAGTCTCGCAAAACACTCCAGTTCCCTGTTTCTCATCTTTTTACATTTCTCAAGTCTAAACACTTTTTGATAGGAATAAAAAATATAGTTTTTATTAATAAATAGAAATTTTTAGTTGGAACATGAATTCTCAATAGGGTTGATTATTTTAAAAAAGGTTACAAGAATTAAGAAATGCTGCATAACTTTTTAATGCCTGCATTAACTTGGAAATGCATTTTTTGTAACACGTGTATTATCCAGATCATAAGGAATATGATGAGTTGATGTCATCTTTATCTTTTTTCGACTTCTTACTAATAGTTTATTCATTGTTCCAAACTTAATTACGACAACTAAATATGAGGGTAGAATTATTTGCGTGACTTAACTCAAGACCTTACTGCACGAGCTAATGATATCTCTACAATTTTGCAAATTGAATATAGTTCATGTTAATAAATAATCATTTCCATACTTATAGTGAATTAATTTAACAAAATACGAGAAAATATTATAATGCTAATGTTGATACATGGGGTTGCCATCTTATCCTATGCACCATGATACCGTCCATCCCCACCTCACTACACAGTGAACAAGAAAAGAAAATCACAGTGACAGAGCAGCAGCCGTTTTCACAATACATCTTTTTCAGCTGCCATTCACAGAAGAACAAACCCAGTTAAAGCTTCATTTTCATTTTATTGGGTTCCCCAAACAGAGAAAAAAGACTTCTATTCTTGTATTAATTATTAAATATTACCGAGAATCTTCATATATACAACTAATACAAGTGTTTTTAGATGATTATGCTTTTTAGACATTGATTTGATAATCACTCCAAAAACAAAATCCAATCTTTTTTTACGTCTTTTTCGCTCTCTGTGCATTTGCCGTCAGTTTTCAGACTTGTATGTTTGAATAGTATCTCATTGCGTGACCTGAGCTGAATAATAGTACTTTTATTACATATTAGTTTTTTCCATTTTTTTCTACTTCTAACTGGCTTCTCTTGTCAAAGTTGCTTGCGCATGGCCACAGCCTTGTTCCCTTTGGGTAATTTTTCCAACGCCTTTCGACTCTGTTTCTTGGGAGAGAGGAAAATACGTGACTGTTAAAAGGAGAGATTTTTTTTCAGGATTTTTATTGAGCATTTGTTTAAAAGGGTTTTCCGGGTTATTTTGTTGCCTTTGAACTAAAATGCTCGGTTCTGTAGGGAAGAGATAAATTGATTCCAGAGGGGTTTTGGGAGAACATTGATAGAAATGAGCGACAGATTGGAAAAAACAGCGTCTTCTTTGGCTATTGTAGAGAAAAAGCCTCAAAAACTAGGAGGATGTGTGGGTATTTTCTTTCAGCTCTTTGATTGGAACCGTAGATTTGCAAAAAAGAAGTTCTTTTCCAAGAAATTGCTTCCACCAGGTTTGTTTTTTGCCATTGCTCTGTTTTCTTTTTAGAAATTTGGCAAACCATATTGGCATTATGTTGCAAATCCGATCTGGTCTTTATGTTGCATTTTTCTCAGTTTCAAAGAAATTTGGTGGAGATGAAAAGCAGCCGAAGCTTCGTTTGGTATGCATCATGCTTTGTTTTATTTCTGCATACTAAATAATTGTCTTCTGTTTTTTATATGGAGTTTTAAGCTTTGAGATGTTTCTTTTATTTTGTGTGAATGATATAGATTGCTGATGAGAATAGTGGGGGATTTCCTAGCTCAAGGAAAACGTGCGGGGTTAGTAATGTTGATCTTGAGCAAAAGCGTGAAATGCGAGCTCCAGGTCTGGTTGCCAGGCTTATGGGTCTGGAGTCCATGCCGGCATTACAGAAAGAGAAGTCGAAGAAAGCATCGTTTTCTGGAAATGGGAATGATAAAGCAGAGAAAATTGAGGATAAAATTTGTGGGTACAAGGAGGATAAAGTGAATGTGAAAAAAGGAGGGAGTAAAAATGAATTGAGGACTCAAAAGCTTCAGAAGACAGGGTCATGTGAGGTAGCTAGAATGGGGGCCGAGTTATTGCATTGTACGAACGTTTTATCAAGATCAAGAAAGCATCCTCCAAAACTTACTTCTCCGGTGAAAAGTCCCAGAACTCTTTCAGGGAAAAATGCATCTAGAATCATTGGTGCGGCAACTAGAATTCTGGAACCTGGGTTGGCAAGGAGTAGGTCAAAACGTGCCCTTGCATATTCAAGTACCTTGCGCAATTCTTCTAAAGGAGAAACTTTTTTGGGGATAACGCCAGATATTTTACCAAGCCAAGTGGAAGATTCTAACTACCGTGTTACTCAGCAGCCAAAGGGGCAATCTTCTTGCAGAACTTGTGGGCATTTGCTAGATAAGTTGGATTCTGAATCAAGTGTAGATGATCGGCCGATGATTTTTACTTCGGGTTTCTCACATCACGTTGAAGCCTCTTGTCAAAGGTCTGAAAGGAGCATCCCAGGAATGCCCACATTTGAGGAGGTTCTGGAGGAATGCCCAGTAACTGCAGGTTCAGCCGAAAATTTTTTTCGACCTCGTGGTACATTTTCATCAAATAGGAATCCTTTAAGTGGAGAAACGAGGTGGAATTTGAGAAGCCAACAATGCAAGCCTCAGAAGGACATGCCTCTCTCTGATGGTTTTAGTTACAGGACTCGGAGCCAAAATCAGATGTCACAGTCGAGAAATAGAGTTCCTCCAAGGTCAAAGCACAATGGTCTGTTGAGCAACAAAGCGTCAGCATCAATTGACGCAGATGAGACGAAGGATTTTGTTTTTAATTATCGAAGCTTAAATGGGTGTAGGAAACCAGGGCTCTCCACTGGAGCTGATAATGGCAAATTTGAAATGGAGAGGAGAGCTGGTCACAAGCAGAATGATTCCATATTACCAGTGCAAAAGAGAAGGCTGATTAATATCGCAAGAGAAAGTGCAAGTCCCGGTTTCGCAATTTCTTTCAACAAACAAACTTATACTGGTGCTCATGTAATGAGTAGACAAGAGATGGAATGTAATGTTCAATCCATTAACCGCCTAAGCAAAAATAGATTGGATCTTCATCAAGATAGAAGAACCGTTGGTGTTAGGAAGGTGGATAGTGATGTTTTATTGATGGTTAGCTCTCCAGTGAAACAGGGCATTGGAATTCATGCGGGCGTTGTGAAAAGAAGGATTCAAAATGATTCAAGTCACGAAATCACTTTACAAAAAAATGCATATGAAAATGATGAAAATAGAAAGTATAAAAAACCATTTCCTTTGAGTGGAGATGCATTAGGTGCACTTCTGGAACAAAAGTTACAGGAATTGAATCTCCAAGGGGACGATGAGATGGCAATATGTGGGAATGCCCCCCGAAAGACCACAGCTATGATTCTTCAGGAGTTAATTTCTGCCTTGACTTCAGAGAGAGTGTTTCAACATGATAACTCGGCTGCTATATCTAATGGGAAAAGTGATTCGCATGATTGTGGTGCTATATCGTACTCAAAAATATTAGACAATTCCCAGGTCAGTCAATGTCATTTTATTTGCTGACAACTTAACTTAGCGAGCAATAAGGATATTTGATCGTCTATTCAATGAAAAAACCTATTGGATTGAAATAAGGACAAACTCTCACTAGTCTGAACTGAAGCGTATGTAAAACAATTTCCATCTTTCATTGGTAATCTCCTGCATCAATATCAATAACCATCAAAAAAATAGTCACTGAGCCCAAAGAATGTGGCTTAAGACTAGGCGCCATTCCACTTGGAAAGAGATGGCATGCTTATCAACCACAGTTCACTTGGTGAATTTGTTTCTTCCCTCCACCTTCAACACAAAACCCCCCATGAACAATTTTTAGGTCAGGATGAGAACAAATATGCTTGTGTAATAAATTATGCACTTCTATCGGATTTATTTATTTATTTATTTTTGGGGATTCAACTAAGTGAAAGTTTCTGAGTGTCTGGTCATTTACTGTTAGTTTAAGAATCTGCTAAACAGTTCAGTCATTTCTTACAGATTGGCATGGCAAACCTTGTTTCTACTTTGAAAGTTATCACTGAAAATGTAATTTACACGAGCTTATTTTTTTCATTACAAGTGGATTTCGAGCATTTCTGTCTTGTCTAGTTTGCATTTTGGTTCATTGAGCCACTAAAATTTTAAATATTGGCTTCTATCGTGCAATCAAGCTTTTGCTCATTTAGTCATTTTTGCTCTTATTCTGCTGTATTAATTTTTTATTGCCATGTTAATTATGTTTGGCGTGATGGCTAATAATTGAATCCTAAGTAATCAATTTGATACGTCTCCTTAGGTCAAAGCAAAGACAGCCGAGCTATTGGTTGACTGTCCGCCTGATAGCGAACACCTTAGCCCAGGATCTGTTCTTGAGGCTTCTTTTTCCAATGAGAGTTGTCTCTCCAGCAGTATGGATGATAGCTCCGGTAAGCATCTCTGTTTTGATTTTGTTGCTTTTGATGACAAAAAGTCCCCTTATTAGAACTTATAAATACTGTTACTATCCTTATTTTCTAATATTGGCTCCTACTATTTCAGGGTATAAAATGCTCACTGAAACTTTGGATTGCTCCTATGACGATCCACTGTCTCTTTGCCGTGACACTGACCTCTTAGATTCTGCAACCTCAGGAAAGATTGCAAAGAGTAGTAGAGAATACATTATTGATGTCCACGAAAATATTTCGGAAGTTTTATGCTGTATGGAATTTGATAATTGTGGTTTAAGAGAAAGCATGCTCGACTATGCAAAAAAGGTTCTTTTGAATGCTGAGTTGGTGTTTGGAAATGCAACTCCCCCCGGCTCAATTGCAAAGCAAGGTTTTTCAATTAAAAACTTATTCCTCGACCAGCTCGAAACACTAGCAAGTGTTCTCCAGATGAATCTTGATTGCTTTCTTAACTCTGAGGATGACAAAAAGGTGAATCAACTGAGAAGATTTACTTTTGATTCTGTCATAGAATTCTTGGACTCAAGATTCGGTCAATATGCTAAATCCAGGTATAAAGTCTCAACGAAATTGCCATTTTTTGTGAACACGGAGATGTTGATTTTTCATGTTGTGGAGGAGGTCAGAAGGTGGGGAGAGTCATCTGTTTTGATATATGATGAGTTGATAGAGAAGGAAATGAGTGATTCATTAGGCCAATGGACAGATTTTGATATAGAAAAATTCGAAATTGGCATTCAAATTGGCATGCACCTGTTCCAGATTTTGGTTGATGAGATTGTTGTAGAACTTTGGAACTGCAGGCCGAATTCCCCGTCGATTGCACATGCCTTTCACTAATTTTCTCAATTTCTCTATAACTAAGCAGCATTGTGTCACCATTCCTCTGTAGTTAAAGGAAGATGGTGTCTCTTTGTACAAGCTCTGTACTTAATAGTTGCTGGTGTTAACAGACTGTCTCAAGTTCCCATTCTTTTCTTTCTATTTGCTTATTTTATTTTCCTTCACAAATGGGAAACTGTTTAGTTGCTTAGATGTTTCAGTAAATTTAGCAATGATTCTTGTAGTTGATCTCGAATTTACTATGAAGTTTAGTTTGTTGATGCAAAAACAAGAAATTACCACAGTAATTTATAAAGCAAAAAACTCAAGAGGAGGCTGTACAAGAAAAAGATTCATCAATTCAATTCTTTAATCAAAAACACATTCCACTCTTTACAAATGAATACCTATAACAGAAATTCTCGAGCCAAAGTTCTGATGGTAATGGAATAAAAAATATTCAGAATCAAATGCTAAAGATTAAACCAAATAAAATCGATCTTGAGGGAAATATCACTAGTTCTCCCATTGAGAAAATCCTAATTTCTAAACTCAAAACTGTCTTTGCCCAAAAAGAGTTCTACCAATTCTCCCTCCCCTGTTTCCTTCATTGGTAGCATTATTAGCAGCAGTACTGAATCCTTTCAGTTCCCCCATACTCGCATGGCTCTTCCTGGTCATAATTCCACCACTCCTCTTCTCACCGGAATTCACCGACTTACTTTCGCCTCCCAATTTCCCATAAAGCCCCCAACTCTTTGCCCCTGCCGGTGGTGTCAAGGACTTCTCCGCCACCGGAGTCAGCATTGATGGCGGTTTCCGATTCTCCTTCCTCAAAGCAGATGAAAAATCCGGCACAGATTGAGTCAAAATTGAAGACCCTTTAGTCCTTTTTGGTGGTGTGGTGAAATTCGACTTCCCTGGGAATTTAACCTGCTTCTTTGGCGGGGTCAGAACATGTTCTTCTTTTCTGGGAATTGTCGGCTCTATCACGCCCCTTTTTCTTAGTCTTTTTTCTCTGAGATCCGAGTATTCCTTATATCTGGGACCTCTCTCCATAACGAGGCTGTCCGCTGTGAGTTGCAGTAACTGTGGTTGGTTAGAATCACAAAATTGGGAGAGGAGCAGTGATTTGGAATCAAGAACGGTGTATTGTAGAATATGGTTTTGTTGAAGAAGAAAGCCATTAATCTCTGCCATTGATGGAGGATTTTTGAAGCTATGACAGTCTGATTTTCATGAAAAATTCTTGAAAGTAGTTGTATCTTTAAAAGATTTGAGTTTCCAACGGTCTAATAAAGATATGGTAAAAGGGAGAGGAGAAAATAAGATGGTTTCCAACGTTCTTATTTAAAGAGGGTCCCACTTAAATTAAATAATGTTAGGACTTTGGTTTGTATAATGACCGTATAATGCTACGTAAATGTATCTTTTGACTCATTATTTATTACTCTTTAACCTGATTAACATTCAGCCGATAGACCAATTCCTTCTAGTTGACCTTTGCAACCTTTTAATTATTTGTTAAAAGTAGGGTTAGGATACTTTCGTCATAAATTATTACTGTTGATTGAATTTAAAAGTAGGGTTAGGATACTTTCGTCATAAATTATTACTGTTGATTGAATAATTTCCTCGTCGTAGTCGTCATTATTATTATTTTGGCTAATCGCGAGTTTTTCTATTAAGAATTGATTTTATTTGGAAGATTTGTAATTTCACGATATTGATACAATGCTCAATCAGTCGAAGTCCATGTTTAATGTGCCGATGTTGATATGGAGCCCATGTCACTAAAATAGCTACTAGATATGTAACATAATTTAACGTTATCAATACTTTAATNTTTCTATTAAGAATTGATTTTATTTGGAAGATTTGTAATTTCACGATATTGATACAATGCTCAATCAGTCGAAGTCCATGTTTAATGTGCCGATGTTGATATGGAGCCCATGTCACTAAAATAGCTACTAGATATGTAACATAATTTAACGTTATCAATACTTTAATAACCAATTTGAAATTTTATTTGAACTAATAGTCTTTTGTAATGTAACTCATTTTAATAACCTTTATAAATTAACATGTTTATTTTAAATAATACACTCCTCTTGTAGGGCTAGCCGGGAGGGAGGTGCTTTTTTGGTTTGGTTTGCCTCCTTCCTTAGGTTACATAGTTCGATCCAACTAACTCATAACCTTCCCGGATTCAACAACCTACATCCACACGGGAAGGGAAATGCGGAGAGATCATATCAAGACCGCCTAAATCACCAAACCAGAGGGTACAAGTCAATTTTGATCAAATAGCTATGATCAACTTATTCATAAAAAAGTCATTTTACATGTAGGACGGCTGTTTGAGGCTTTACATATGGCTAATCTCAAGCCAGCCAATTTGGATAAAAAAAAAGAATTATAAAATTATCAAAAGATAAAAATACTCATTTCATCAATAATAAAGAAATGAAGCCTGAATTCAAACTTTGTTGTACTTGTACTTCTGCCCAAGATTAAACCTAGTAATTCTACTGCTAAATCCTTCTAATACAAGCGTTCTCACAGCCTCGACTGCTTGTTCCATAGCAGCATCCACCTGCACATAAAGCCGATAGAATTTGGACCTTTGAGCAGGCATCATGGATGTAAACTGAACCCCGCGACTACCTAGTATATGATTAGATAAGTGATATTTGCTAAAGGATTAAAAATCTTGATTCCTCCATGTCCCTAGCATTAGAAATTCTGTACTTAAAACACTCTTGGTTCATGCCTACAATGGATTTAATTATTTAAATGTAGAAGAAAGTCTAATGCAAAGTTCAAGTGATCCAAACCATATGTGAGGATACATGTGTCTGTCTCTTTGATGTACAATAGAATGTATAATATAAACAAACTAAAGAGCCAAAATGATCCACTCGACCATTTTCCAATTTTCTCTGTAAGCTGAATTTAAAACGCAGTACCTGTTCTCTCTCTTTGGCACTGAATTTCTGAAGAAGATAAGCCTTCATGTCCATGGTACCAGGTGGATTCCCAATGCCTGCAATATTAGATGTATTTGAGATTGGGTTTGAAATTGGAAAGTACACTGTTGCAGCCAAGTAAGGCGATTAAGGAACAGACCTATGCAAAAGCGTGGAAATTCACGTCGACCGTCTAAATGCTCCATGACACTCTTCACTCTGTGATTCCGGCATCGGAAGAAAATTAAGAAGGGAGTTCATTAACACTTATTATCTTTTCATGCAGATAATATACTAACAAGAAAAATCGGAACATGATAGCTGAAACTTGGATGGCATCAGGGAAATTCATGATCATTTATATGATAGAAATAGTAGTTTATAATCTGTTCCCCATGTCAACTAACAACGTGACACAAAGTTCATAAACAGATAGGAGAAACTTAGAAAAAATCTTATTTCCTACATCAATTAATGGGCAAGCATCGTGTGATTCATAAGATTGAATAGTATTTCCAGACCATCATTAGGCTAAATAATACCCGTTGTGATGGCCATGTCCTCCTTTAGGTTGAAGCCTCAAAACACCATTTGGTAAGCTCATCTCATCATACATCTGCAAGGACCATTCCAGAAGTTGTAGAAATATCAAATTTCAAATTCACGGTTTGAATACTCAGGAGTAATTGTATAAGTTATTTTCATTACTAAAAAAATATATAAATATATACATGGTAATTTTATACTAAAAACAAATTCTGACCAGGAGGATGTGACGCAAGGGTACTTGATAATATGCAGCAAGTGGCCCAACCTGGAAACACATAGAAGAGGCAGACAATATCATTTACAGTTAATTTTTGGACAATGAAGCTTATATATGCCATCAAAAAGGACCAGTAAACAGTGTACCAGGAGATAACAACTGCGAAAGAAGTAGTTAACTATATATCAAATGGTTTGCAAACATAAAATTTACAGCTTTAACTAGTAATTAAGGGAAGGACATTTCTAAAGTAGAAAACATAAAACTCCAGACGCAAAACAATTGCAGATTTTCTTTTGTTTTTCCATTCAAGAAGAAACTTCAGGAGGGAACTCAAAATAAGTTCTTCTAAAATATTTAAGCACGCATTCTTTAAGTAAAGAGTGATGGATTAGATGGTTTATCACTGCTATAAATACACAGACAAATCCCATGCTACTGCTATTTAAATTTTGTGCATAAAAACATTAGCAGAGCTAACAGCCTCACCAACCTGCTGGATAGGTTGGTAGTATGAATTAATTGGTACATCTTATATAAAACACAAAATAGGCAACCTTATTTCAATATATGCTCTTGCTTGCAGGATAACATAACTTTTTTCATGAACATTATATGCAGAGTTACCAGAGTAGCAACAATTGTCACATGTTTATGTTACCATGATGGACTTTTACACAGTAGCAAATACAAAACAGGACAAATTCTTCAACTCTACAAAGTCCCTGACATCTTAAGTCACCGAATATTTATGATCATAGTATTGAATATGGTTATTCAGGGACTAGGAAAAACATAATATTCCAAGCCAAGAAGCAAAATGCAAAACACTCAACAGAACATACAGATTCTCCATTAAAATTCACATATGTTTGAGGTTTGGCCAACAATACCGGCACCTCTCCAATGGAACCTGCATTGATTGCATTAAAACTTCATTAATAAAGGTCACAATGACGAAACGAATTATTAACAATAAAGTGGATGGAACTCAGGAAAAGGGAATTGCAAACGTTTGGGAAAAGGCTAAATAAGCACCTATCCCAATCAATGCTTTTGACTGTATGGTGTTCATCAAAATGCCTTCTGCTTGAGAGACGCGGTCAATCATTTCAAACCCAACCTAATTTTGTAAAGAGACGTAAATAACAAATAATCAGATTCATAAACCTTCAAAGGGGAACAAGAAAAAGTTCAAACATTCTCTAATAATAATCAAATCAAGAAAACAACATAAATTCAAATAAATTAAACAAATCGAACTAACTGAGAGTACAAGCTCTTACGTTGTGCCGGGTTCCATGGTACTTGTTTCCTGGATTCCCCAAGCCAACAATCAGCCATGGAGTGTACTCAATTTTATCCCCATTTGGTTCTGGTAATGAAGCCAATGCGCGAAGCCTAGTTGAAGCCAACTGCCCTCGAGGAAGACATGGGGTTCCAATTTTTGGATAAGATACAGTAGAAATACAAAATTTCGGCGAAGATATTGCAAACAACATTGATCTGCATAAAGAAACTTCTTCCAATATCAGATAGCATGTTTACGGATGAAATTTTGAACGAAAGAAAACTTGAATACTTAATGAAAAAAAAAATTCAGCCTGGTATTGAATACCCCGATATGATGGTTTACAGTTGGAGAATTTGATAAAAACTCACGCACAAAGGAAGAGGGCAAGACCTTTACTCTTTGGCTTGCGAAAGATTGGTAGGCGGCGGGGGTCGGACAGCAAGCAGGGGAGACAAATACAGAAGAAGAGCTGAAGATTGTACACTGAACACGCGCCACCACTTACGGCCGTTGCCCCGCTTCCGTCTCACAAATGACGGTAGACGGTATTACTGAGCGAACTCGTTTGGCAATAGGAGAGGAATAACTAGTACATATACAAGATGAATTTAAGCATAACTGATGTTGAATTGTGATTAAGTTGGAATTTCTTCGATGAAATAAAAAATTTATTTTTGACCTTTTTTGATATTTAATTTATACATAAACATTATGTACAAAAAACATCATTTATAACTTAAATCAACCAAATTTCTTCTCATTATTAGGGAAAGTTTCGAGGCGAGTGTGTGATGGATCAGGTCATATGTGCGAAAATTGAAATATTATTATGCCCTGCCCATTTTGGGTTAATATATATTTTGGAATAACAATTTTTTGAAGAATGTCTAGTTAAAAAATAAAGAAAAGTTGAATTTGCGTATAAAGTTATTTTATAGAAAAAAATGTGTGGTTAATATGAATTTTGAAGAATGATTTTAAAAAAAGAAATGGAGCCTAAATAGGGGCTATCTTTGCACCATTTATATACGAGTAAAATGTTTCATTACTCATCCAACTTATACTTAATCATTATCTACTCGTACTTCCTAATGGTCACTCCACTTGGTTTTGCAATCCATTCATCATCCGTCAGATTTCGTTTCTCTTGTTATTGGAGTGTTAGAAGAAAAATCAGTATGACATGGTACGACGATTAAAAAATGACGACTCAACCACATCATACGATTTATTACTCACCTAACTTATGTCACGATTTACTCATCAAACTTTAAATTACTTCACCGTGATCACTCATCTTTGAACGTTGCAATCCATCAATTATCCTTCAGATTCATGGTCCTGCAAATTATGCATTTTCTTTGTTGACAACATTTTTTAATCATATCAACCTATTTATCATATGCTTGTACCTCGGATGCGATGACGGATTGATCCAAACAAAAAACGTGTGTAATTTTTCTATTGACCTTTCTAGAAGTTTAAACACAAAAGACGGTATAACATAAATGCCATTAAGTTGTGTTTTCTTGACATAAAAATATGTATATAGGTAGTATTTACATTGAAATTAATATAAAAGTGCGTAAACTATATAAACGAGTTAGAGTGAATTGTTTCACTTCCACACTAGCACTTTCACGTAATAATTCTACCAAAGGAGATTTTATATATAGATATTTTTTTGACGTAGGAACCCGTAGCCGATACCCGCCGGTGGAGCCCCAACCACCCCAAAGGGGCGGATACCCGACCACTGTGAGTGCGTACTAGGTAAATCCCGCTCCATGTGCAGTAGCCCGCAAATCACACGGGAGATATAAACCGCACTAGATAAGTTCGATACGACGGGCTCGACCGAGGAGGTAATGGTAGGGAATTCGAACTCGTGACATTTGGTCTCCTCGTTCACCT
>CAIGRP010125239.1:0-39360 GCA_903798385.1 Fraxinus cuspidata | reverse complement strand
TGCTAATTCATACAGTGCCATCCAACTTGCTAAACTCGACGAAAGAAAAATAGGGATACAATTAACCTAACATGAAGAGGTTGGGGAAAGTGTGTGACTGTACATTTTTCCCCTCGGATCAAGTTTCTACCTATTTTCAAGATCAACTAAGGCAGGTGATTTGAGGTTCTTAATGCTATCTCTTTGTTCAAGTATTTTAACTTATAATTAGGTTGTGTATGATATACAATCTTTTCCATGGAAAATATTCCATTTTTCAAGTTTTGTAGTGTTTGATGGCAAGAATTTTCTTGGCATTTGGTTTTTCACATTGGCTCATCACGCTCCTATTTTCTTGGATTTGCTTGAATTGTTTTTCCCATTTGGTGGGAAATGGAAGTTCTAACTTTTTTTTTTTTTTNNTTTTTTTTGGCAATGAAAATAAATTTCATAGCCAATTGTTTAAAAAAATTTCACTTTAATGACAATTTTCATGTAAAATAAAGCTAAACATATACTAAACTTTGATGAAAAAATAGTGAAAAAATAGTTTTCGAGCAAATATATATATATATATATATAACTTTTTGTCAATGGTAACAAATTTCATAACCAATTGTAAAAAAAAAAAAATCACTTTAATAAACAATTTTCATGTAAAACAAAGTCAAATGAACACTAAACTTTGATTTAAAAAAATGATTTTCTAGGAAAGATTTTTTTATTTATTTATTATTTTTTGGCATTGGAAACAAATTTTATAACCAATTGTGGAAATAAATTATCACTTTAATGGACAATTTCCACGTAAAACAAAGTCAAACGAATACAAAAAGATCCAAAATTTTAAAATTTTCCCCATGGAAAATTATACCACTTAAATAATAATTCCCTGAAAACAAGTTCTAGACAATTACTTTCTTTGAAATTCATTTTCTATTCACTCATTTTCCACCCTTTCAATCAAACGGACTCTTAAGAGTGTTTGATTGTAAGTATGGAGCTTTCATGGAAAGAAAATAAGTTTTAGAAATTAAAATTGTCAATTTAAATGTTTAATTAGCTTAATTTTCAACTTAAAAAATTTTCTACTTTTCATAAAGTTGATTTTTTTGGAAAATGTGAATTGTCTAGAAAATAAAAACTTATTCTTCCCCGAGAAAAACATGGTCACATGACCAACTTTTGAAAAATATTTTTCATAAAAAAAATGTCAATCAAACATCTCAAAAGCAAGAACACGAGTGAAAAAAAAAAAACATGAAAAATAAAACCAATGAAACACACCATTAGTTCTTTCTAATACTAATAAACTTTATTAATAAATTATTTAATTATTTATACAAATTTATTTATGTGACCCCTGTTTGGTGGAGATTAAAATCAAATTTGAGTAAGCTTTGAGAAAAGTTGATGAAATATTTTGTTGTAAAATTGTAGGACCATGAAATATGTTGTTAAATTAATTGTTGACTTTGACTTAAATTAAAATCTGAATTTTAATTCGTACCAAATCGGGGCTTGATTTTTTATTATCATCAACACATTTTCTTTGGTGATCTATATTTTTACAAGGCAATAAATAAATAAATAAATAAATAATAAAAAGAAAAAACTTTTATTAAGACTATTCATACTTGAACGTGTGTTGCACTTTATTCTGAAATGCTTTATATGTACTATAAAAATAAGAAAAATTGTACTTGTACATTTCGGAACATACACCCTGGTTTACACCTCCCTTCATGTGACAAGGGTGTAAACTCCGGGTGTACGCCCTTAAGTACGTGTAGTATCCCCTTAAAAATAATATTGTAAGATGTGATAATAGAAAAAAAAATTATAAATTGTTTATGCGGAATGAACTTCTGATTCAAATTAAGTAAAAATTAGTTTGTGAAACAATTTAAATACTTGAGGAAATTAATTAGAATAATCCCATCATTTACCCTTTTGATCTCAACTGAATATTCAACGAATGTCATCCTTTTTTCATATTCGCTTAATATAAATTGAATATATCAATTGAAATTATTTATTATAGATACGTATTATGTCGCCAAATACCTTCTAGGGTATTATTGAAATAATTAAATATATATATTGAAAAATGAAAAATAATATATTATTGAAATTATTTAATTATAGTATGATAAAATCACCCAAATAAAATACGGAATAAAATCGATCCAATTTCGAGCAACTAGAAAAGTGGTAGCAAAACAAGCAGGTAAGCAAACTACTTTATTCCTATCTCTAGGTGAAAACCCCTGATTTGTATTTTATTTCATGGGTTGGAAAGAAGGTATTTGTATATATAAGAAGGGGGAACTCGGTATCTTTATTTTATGAACACGAGAGTGTATTCATGCAAAATGTGTGAGTCCTCAATTGTATGGATCTTAAGCCTTGTTTGGATTGAAAGATTTGGGAGAAAAGAAATGTGCGGAGAAAAATATGAAGAGACTCGTTACTTGCGTTGGGAATATATCCCATCTACAAACATCAATTTGCATTCATAAAACCTCGATATTCTTCACGGACACATATGGTTTTGCTTGATCTCTACCACTTCACATTTGATAGCGTTTTCGTTGATTGCAGAATCAACATTTCTCAAGAACGTTGATTTTCAAACAATCAATTAGAACCTAATGTTGACATTAATAGCTACATAAGTGCCTACATTCATATAGGTGAGGATCTCATGGTACTCCTCGACCAACTAGAATAATTCTTGATTCTTTAATGTACTCTCAAAATTCAAGATAATCTTACGATCTCGTAATTCATCTTCAACAGACATCCACCTCTAATACCTTATGACACAAGCTAACAACAATCATACATTACTTGAGTCTGCATTTTCGAGCCATTTGCATATAAACCAATATGTCAAAAGCATATGTTAATTCTTTTGAGTTTTATTCTTGTAAATATACTCCAAGCTTGAAAGATGCACTTAAATAAGCTTTTATAAGTAAAATTTAAATAAATAATACTTTAATTGAATAAAATTGAAAAATTATTAAGTAAAATAGATTATAAGAAGTTGACTTGAATATTTCAAAACAAGAAGTTTATACGAGACTCTGACAAGGACCATCCATCCAATAACGAACAGATTTTAGGTTTCCAACTTTCTCACACAAGGGTTCGAGCACGAAGTGAAAATAAAAAATGTCCACAACTACATAATTCAACACACACACTGCTTAAAACAAGATTGTGACAATGGGGCAATGCATGATGCCCTTCAGCTCAACAATGGTTGACACTGACGGGAGAGTTTTCCCCATACATTCTGATTTCGAATAATCCTAAAACATATCAAGTGCCTCTCTTCATTGCTCTCTATACACTGGTGACGATACTCGAAGTAAATTTGCAAGAATTATTATAAAATGAACAAAATTACAATATGTTCTAATAGAAAATCAGACGTGTGCAGGAAGATAAGGGAGACGCACCACCTGCAATTGAGCAAGAACAAATGGACACACTTGGAAGGAGATGTAAATGTCGTCCTAAGAAGAACACAGGGAAGTTCTTTGCTTCACCAATAACTGCTTCAACCTTTTTATTAGTTTAGGATCTGAACACATGTAATCTTGGAATGACTCCCTCAATGATTGGAGCAATTTTTTGTGATCTTCACTTGGGTTAATGTTTAGCAACTTGGTAAATAAGCTTCTCCAGAGCTCGATATTCCAGTATCTAAAGTTGACAAGTTTATTTGAACAGGAAAAAACAGAAGATTCATAAGCATGATCAATAGATAAATAGTTGCAAAGGGGACAAAGAGGACACACCGTTTATAATGTGATTTGGGTTGATAAATGTAGCCAACATCAGGAGAGGCTTTCTTTTCAATATCCATGTACGAATTGTGAAGCATCATGTGAACAATAACACACAGCCCGTACATGTCCACCTTACCTCGCAATTAAAACATGAAAATAAGTAGATGCTATCTGTATTGACTGTACATGGATCATCCAAAATGCTAAATTTAGTCAAATATACACCTTACCTGAAATGTCCACGGCTTATTTTCTTGCATTTCAATACAACGAAAGCCTGAAGTTCTACTGTCTCCGATGAATTTGGTCTTTTCAGGAAAAAGACTAAGATCAATTCCTCTTCCCCAGTCGACAAGACAAAGCCCCTGCATTAGTAGTACTTGATACTGTAGTAATATCAACAGATCAACCAGATCTCTATACTTGAGAGTTGAAACATCTGAAAGTTACCTGATTACGCCAAGGACCACTGCACGTGAGAAAATCATCTTTACTTTCTGTTAGATCATCCCTGCCAAAAGGTCAGGAAGAGACACCAAGATGTCGCTTCAACATATTAGCACCAATGAGTTCATGCAGAGAAAATCATATAATGTTACAGTTATTACATAACATTCTGCATACAATCCTTAGTACTATGAATAAAGAATTGACCTTGACTGTGTACCCCACAAAGTAAATCACAATGTTTCCAGCCACACCCTTAAAGGTTCATAATCTTAAAACTTTCTTTAAGTTTATTTCTGTAAAACAATATGAAAAACTAGAGTCGTCTTCCCATACAAGACAACATCCAATACGCAAAACAGTATTTCCGATTTACGTGTATCTTTTACAAATTCTAATCCTGTATCTGGTAAAGAAAATGTTCAGTAAAATCAGGAAAAACCCATCTAAATCAAGATCTGGGAATTCACTGTTTCATGATATGTGATATAAAATGCTACAATTGGGCACCATTAGTTACCTGGAATACCGGATGAGCAAATTATCAGGTTTGAAGTCACCATGGACAATTGCTGCATCGTGCAGAATTTCAAGAATGTGGAGCAGCTCTATGGTATAATAAATACACAAAACTTCTTCCATAGACCCACCTATGACGGCATTAGAATTTATAGCATCCTGCAGAGTATTAATATGAACTTCATAAGAAATGAATAAGATAATTTCAACTGAAGAAAATAATGAGATATCCACCTGAAGTGTCCCGTGAGCTAAATAATCAGAGACCAGAATGCTGTAGTCAGAATAGAGGTGCAATCTGTGAGCAAATCCAAAATTCATCCTCTGAAAAATGAAGAAACTGAATGAGCGCAGCTTCATGACCAACAGATTTCAATATATATCACAGTCCAATAATCACGTACTTTTTTTTCTGAAATCCGCATGTTAAGTTGGCGATACATGTAGAATTCCCAAGGAAAAGGAGGCTTTTGAATCTGTAACATATTGAAAGATTCAGCAGATACCCTGATAAGATCTCTCACTATTGAGTCCTGGTTAAGAAAAAGTCAGGAATTGAAGCCTTAATTTACCTTAAGGGCAACAACATCGTCTGGATTGTTGTCAACATATGCTTTAAACACTTGAGCAAATCCACCTTGTCCTGCACACCCTTTGATCCGGTACTTATATCCACCTTTAGTCCTCATACATCAAAAAAGACAATATAAGTGAAACAGAGAGTAAATCCTTGGAATGTAAAACTGTATGTTAATACATAAAATTGACAAATTTCTTAATGTTGTACTTGTACTTGCCACCTAATGACAGAATACTCAGAATAGAATGCATCGTCTTACAGGATAGAATTACAGCATAACCAACCAAACCAAAGATTTAGATTGGCTCTTTTAATTTTATGTCAAGATCAGTTTCCTTTTGTATGGGGAAGCTAAAGGTAGTTTTTATATCATCATTCCGTCCTTTCGCACTGGTCAACTCAATTTTATCTTCAAATTGTACTAAAGAACCCATTAAATACAATGTCCAGATAAATGACCCAAAATGTACGGCTTGTAAAGAACAAAGCCATTATAAGCAATTCAAGAGACGAAAAATCTCTATCCATCGAATATAAATTATCATTTATCAGTATCCTACATATCAAAAAGTACACACAAAATTTTAGAAAAACAAATTTTCCAAGGCGTAATGTCAACTTTAAAACAATTTCTTATCACCTCCACACAAAGTCAATGACAAGTATGTTTTCCATCAGATGTTCGGTTTAAGAGGACAAAATATTGTTGGTCCCCAAATCGTATATCTTAACAAAGTAATTCGAGAAAATAAAAGTTGCAGAAACGAAAAATCGAACACGAGAACTTTCACCCACTAATGGGTCCGGAAGTTTACATGCTCTAAACGCTACTCATCCATTGAGCATCTATAAGGTAGATATTTCTCTAGATCACTAAATCAAGCCAACACCACTTCATAGAAATGATTTCTTCAAGTGTTTTTCTCTTGCCTCACACACAGAAATGTTTACCACAGTAAATTACACTCCAATCTCACAAATACACACTTAGTACATCAAGCAACCCGCTCATGATTACAAAGACAAAAGAACATATTCGAGATAGAACACAAGAGACGAACAAAACCCTAAAATGGCACTCGCACACCAGATTGTGCGTAAAATGGCCCAAGAGGAGGCTTTTATATGGCATAGGAAACACATATCCAACACCCACCAATCAGCTCATGGCAGGCCAGATTTCACAAATTCATAAGCACGAAACATAAGCACAAAACGCCATTTCACATATGCGATTTTATAAAGAGTGGTCAAAGGTCCGGTTCATGTCAAAAGTCAACCCAGATTTCAATAAATATTGTTTTGGTCATGTTGATGGACCAAGAAAATAAGGGTCTGTTCTCTTTACTATTTTCAAGCCGTTTTCTGTTTTCGATTTTTCAAAACAGCGAAAATGCGTTCTCTTTCCCATTTTCGAAAACGTATTTTTGAAAACAAGTAAAAAATTTACAAAGAAAACACAAAACGACAAATTTACCGTTTTGAGTGTTTTCAATTATAATCAAATCAAAATTTTAAAAACGCGTTTTTGGTGTTTTCAAAACAATTTTTCAAAATGTCAAAAAGAACCCGTTTTCAACAATCTCAAAATGGACACTTAAAACACAAAACTCAAAATGAATTCAAAACTCAAAACACAAAACTGAAACACAAAGAGAACAACCCCTAAGTTTTTTGGCCATTGTAAAATGTTATATAAAATTGGGTGGCCTTGTGAAATCAAATATAAAGTTGGGTGGCAATGATAAAACAAAATCAAATTAGATGATCATAGTAAGTTGAGTAGCCATTGGTGGATTTAACCCTACTTCTATTACTACTAAAAATACCGTATCTATTTGATAGAGATTAAAATCTAGATTTTAATTTAAGTCAAAGTCGACAATTAATTTTAACTACATATTTCATAAATTTCACAACTTTCCAACCACCATTTCATCGAATTTTATCAAAACCTTCTAAAAATCTAATTTTATTCCTCATAAAATAGGGGCATTATAAAATCTTGTTGGTTTCGCACAATTACATGTAAAGTGGACATTTAAAGAAGGATATGACGAGTATGTTTATTAATACTACAAAAGTTAAGTTTTGTCAAAATAGATTTTGATTAAGTCAAAAATCATACTTTGACATATCGACAATAAATGTAGGGTACAAGCGAAAGTTAAAACAACCCACCACTTATAAAACCATCTCGAGTATGCTCACCAAAATTCATAAATAGTAAGGTTATTGACTATCGATCAAAGAGTTTCGAATGTCAATGGGATATTAAGAAGTACGCGTTATAAGTGACATTCATTTTGCATCTTTATTGCATTACTCCTCGTACTTTCAGCACATTTCCCAACTTCTGTTTGAGACTTGAGCTTATAGAGTTTACATTAGGGTGGCATCCCTTCTCATGCATTTTTATGCTTGTACTTATTTAGAGATGACAGGACAGATAATATATATTTTTTTTGTGTGGAATTGCCTATATAACGCAACCTAATGTCACAATCACACGTTCCAACGATGTCTAGGCCTCGACAAGAAGTTGAAGAACTTTTTGGAAAGCCATGGAAGCCAGGTAGTTTTGCCTAGATTACTCAATCGAACGCCTCGAGGTATGGCCTTAGAAGGGAAAATCTACTCGCCAGTGAGATCTCTTCCTTACTAAATCCAAACATATCAAATAAGTCTTTCGAGTTCAAATTACATTTTAATGGTCATGTATTTCACGAATAAATGGAGTTAAATTAAATTCAAAATTTGTCGACTTTAGTTTTTTTACGAGAAACATGTAGCTAAGCACCCCACATTGTTTCCAATACATAGAAGGCATAATCAGGCTCCACAAATAATTGTACAGTGAGATAGAGGCGTTAGTCGAGCCAGCGGAGCTTGCACAACTCAATTTAGAGAATCTACAGCTATGGGGATGGCGCAGCCCACGGCACAACACCTCGTGCCTAGGCCGCCTTCTGCGACGTTAGGCCACTCTGCCTAACACATCTCGACACCTGCATGGCTGCACACAACTATAAATACAAACATCCTCCAATAGTGACGTAATCATACGACTGAGAATAATCACAGGAGATTTATGATAATTGCAAAAACGGAGAATCCATTTATGAATCTAATTGATAAAAGTAATGCAAAATTTCATAGACATGATCCATGCAAGGCAAATTGGAATTTTGACCTTTACCTAGAACTGGACTGAGTTTATTTCCTTATCTAAAAGTCCTAAAATACAACAGCTAAACAGAATGTTTTCAAACAATAACTGCAAAAAACTCCCAAAATCCTCCCTAAGAAACGTTATCTAAGAACGCCAGCTATTACAAGAGAGTACACAAAAGTTGAACTTAACAAAGAATGAAAGAATAAATATATGAAATTTCGACTGAGGACAGGGCTCAGAGAATGGAATTGAAACCTTCAATTGGATCTGACTCTTCAAGCATGGAAGCAGCCTGGAAACAGTCGACAGCATCAGCTATTCGTCCATCATTCTTATGAACCAATCCCAGTTGGTACCAAGCCATACGATTGGTGGGTTCGATTCTTAAAGCGTCCGAGAGTAGAGTTCTGGCAACTGGCAACATCTTGGAGCCCATCTTAACCAACAGAGCACCAACTACGATCTTGCAAGGCACGTAGTTCGGTTCCAACAAAAGGGCATTGATATAAGCAGCTAAAGCTTCACTACGTTGTCCACGTCTTTCATGCATAATGCCTGACACAGGATAACAAATAATGATAAGAATCTGCCTCTTCAAATTCCTCTTTTATGTACCATTTTAACTTTTCTCGTGGAAAGCTGGAATGTATTGATAGTTATGTGATGTGTCAAGTGCAAGAATCATAATTCTTTTCATATTTTCTACCTACAAACTTCCCCATGATTTAAAGCATCTTTGGCTAAGCCTAGAAAAAAGTAGAAGTACGTAAAAGTAACTTGTTTGCCAAACAGCTCGCCAAAAAAAATTAATAGTTACTTTTAGTTCAAAAACTTAGGGGATGTTCTCTTCGTGTTTCAATTTTGTATTTTTAGTTTTGAATTCATTTTGGATTTTGTGTTTTGAGTTGAGATAGTTAAAAACATGTTCTTTTTTTAAAAATTGTTTTTAAAAATAAAAAAAAACGCAAAATCCAAGTTATAACTGAAAACACCCAAAACGATAAATTTGTCGTTTTGAATTTTCTTTATAAATTTTAAACTTATTTTCAAAACGCGTTTTCGAAAATAGGAAAGAGAACGCGTTTTCACTGTTTTGAAAAATCGAAAACAGAAAACGGCTTGAAAACGACAAAGAGAACAAGCCTTTACTTTTTCAAAAAAAAAGTTTTACTTTTTCTAAGGCTTAGCCAAGCATTCTCTTAGCATTAAACTTTCAACACCCCCCTTTCTCCACTAAAGGGCGACTATCAGGAAATGCCTTCATTACTAAATATTTATTACTAAATAGACTGATAATCAACAACTCGTCAATTTTTCATAATTGTAATTAATCATCAGGAAAGCCAATGAAGCTCTCAAATCAGAGTCATGTAAAATAATTTATTCATTGCTCTATTAAAATTGGTAGAACATCTTATAATTTTAGAGTTCAGATAATACATACGGGAAAGGAGAACCAAAACATATGATGTGCAGATGCACTTAGTGCATCATTGGAAAAAAGTTTAACAAAACTAATGTTATATGGGCCAAAAAGTTAGGGACTTAACAATCAACCCAAGTAATAATAAGGTGTTCTTCAAATAGAATTAGAATTTCAATCTATGTTGTTTGGTTACAGAGTAGGTGCCATGCATGGGAATCTAGTGTAGGACGTCCACGTTGTCAAATTGAGGACTCGTGAGTGAAGTGAAACAATGTCTTTATTATAACTCAAGACTAACATAAATGAAGCCAATTCTTGTAACCTTGTTACTGAAATTGTGGTAGTGTATAGTGTCTAAGACACATCAAGTGTCAGACAATCATGTCAATCTTTAAAAGGGTTGGACCCATATGTAGTGTTTAGTGTCTTGCCATGTCGGACAACGCTGTATCACAGTAACCCTACGTGTCAGGATAATACCTTGCGTAGGATTCCTACATCTCTCGTGTGTGTGTGTGTGAGAGAGAGAGAGATTGAGAGAGAGAGTTTTCCAATATAAGCAGATTGGCTAAACTCAAAAGTTCACTAATAAATAAAGAAGAAAGTATTAAATGAATTATTCTTTTATGGGTCAATGTTAAAAGTAACTTCCTTATTTTGACAGTACCATAAAAATTATTTTCAAAATAAGCAACTTTCTTTACTCAACATATCCGAACATGCTTTTGAAACAAAGAGTAATTTAAAAGAAACTTCAAAAAAAAAAAAAATTAACCAAACAGGCTCATCATAATAAAACGATTAGCCAAACTGTTGTTTATTTCCCAGACTGATTAGACAACTAGAAGTGCTCAGAAATCAAACTTCTTCTCAAAAGGAAAATTGGTAAAGCCATTCTACTAGCTCATGATAAAAAAAATGACATTAAGGAGTGCGTCGGAGTCCTTGCCTTCAGTGTGTAGTGTTTCTGCTGAATACTCAATAAGACCTCTAGCTTTTCCCAAACATATCTCTGCATCTCTCCAATGACTTAGGCTAGAGTACAAATTTGCCAGCCCATGCCAGACTTCATACTCATTTATTTTATCATCCTCCACCTGTAATGATAAAGGGATCATACAAAGCTTAAAGTGATATTTACAAATAATAAAGTTAAATGATAAAAAATAGCACCAATGTATGAGTGGTTGTCCTGTCAACTCCCTTCAAGGAAGTTCCAACCAATATTACCATTATATTACGACATTGAATAGGCTCTCAATAGTAGAAGGATTAGTTTCGGCTAAGCTTAAAAAGTTGACTTATAAGTAAATATATAAGTTTTACAATTAATAATTGTTTTTATTGGTGAAAGGTGAAAATAAGCAAGTAGCTTATTTTGAATTAAATATGCGAGTTACTTTCAAAATAAGTAATTTTTTCACTTCAAAGAAAAAAGTAGGTTATCCAAATATGTTTGGAAACAAAAATTACTTCTAAGTACATTTCACTTTTTTCTGAAGCTTAGGCAAACATGCTCTAGACCACGATATGGAATATTTTAAGAAAAGGGAATAATAATAGTAATGAAAAGAACTTCCCCCATCTTATTTAACGGGCCGAGTGTAGATAATCCAGAACCTGACCTGAGGCACACTTAAAAGCGGTCCATAAGACTTTCTTTGGGCTTGGACTAATGCGAGAAGGGATCGGTAAGTCTCAATAGCATCCATGTGAAGAGACTGGTAAATCTTCAGTTTTGCTTTCATCCTCAGCAGTGGTCCTTGTTCCCATTTTGTAGTTTCGTCTAAAGCAGCATCGGTAACCACTTCAGCCTCCACAAACCGTTGCTGAGAAGATAAAACTAAAGCAAGCAGTCTCCAACCTCTTAGCACGGATCCTCCTGTTGCATCGATATACTGTTTGGCATAATGCAAAGCTGCATTCAAATTCCGTTGCTCAGCATATTGAACTCCCAACTCAAAAATTGCATCAGAATTTTCACGCTCCAGAGCTATTGCACTGTCTAATGATTTCAGAGCTTCCGACTGAAGACGGGATCTCTCAAAATCTGAAGAAGAATTTTTTGCTTGCTTCCCCAAGCACAGGCCCAACAAGCGGAGACCAACACCTTTTAAATGTTCATTTACTCCCTGTGCATTAGCAATTGCCCTCTGTGAATATTTCACTCCCTCAGCAGCAAGAAACACATCCTCGCTGCAAATTTTCGCAGCCAGCAATAGTGACATAATATCATCTGGCTCTTCATGTTGGTGTAGAGACTTCCTGAGTAGAGATAAGGCAGATTTATTTTGTCCAGCTCCAATAAAGCAAAGGGCCAACGCTTTCCAACGATCAACACGAGGTATTACTCCAGGCATGACTTCTTCAAGTTGCTTGGCTAAAACAGTAGTTTGGCTGCATAGGGATAGAGCAAAAGTAAGGTGCTCAACAACCGATGGATCCCATTTGGTCTTCCCAAAGTAAAATTTTCTCATGAGAATCATCAAAAGTAAAATTGCCTCTTCCAGATTGTTTTTAGGCACATAAGAACCATCAATTTGTACAGCTAAACTTGGCGGGCCAACCTCTACTCCACTATACAACAAGAAAATTGCAAATGCTTTTTGAATCCTCACACAGCAATCATTATCAAGGTTCCATTGACTTAGGAGGGCTCTTCGATATGCAGACATTGCTTCAGAATAGCAACCAGCTTGCTTCCACAGCTCTGGAAGGAGCTCGACTGCGTGGCTAACAGTTTCTTGCAGCTTATTCTCTACCAACACATCAGGTATTCCATTATAAAATATCTTCTCCACTGCATCAAGCACGCCTTTACACTGTTGAGCAGCCTCTATAAAAAACCAGAAAAAGAGAATTTTGTAAATAATGAAATAACAAAGCAGTGAACAAATATTGCTCTGCAGCTGAACAAACTGTGGAGGAGTGGGAACAAGAATGAAGTGTAGTCAACTTTTCTAAGAACTCATAAATTGTTTAATACAAAACAAATACTACCTGTCAATTTCCCCAGCTTTTGAAGAGATTTCACTTTCAAATATATGGCCTCAAGCACAAGACTTGCAGAATGCTGTAAGACAGCATGTGTAGATTCACTTCGAGAACGGCCCTTCTTAGAAGACTGTTTCTCAGAAATAGAAGGTTGTATCCGCTGTATAGCGGCTTGAAGATCAATACCTTCAAACACCCGTAGAGCACCTTCCACATTTCCCCGTTGATACTCTAATCTTCCAAGAAGAGCCCGTGCTTCCTGAAAATAAATTAATTGAATTCTTAAATTGGTGTATACCCTTGAACTATTAATGAAACGATATTAAAGTTAAGCTCAATAAGATTTAAAGACCACGAGAAAATAAAAATGAGTGATGGAAATCAAAGGCTTTCACTTTAGCCATTTAACCATCTAATCGAAAATCAGTATATTCAGAAACAAAACAATAAAGATATAGTTTGGATCTCACATCAGTCAAGATACTCAAGAGACTTGGGGGTTATTGTTACAACTTGAGAAATGTCATAGAAAGTACTTATTTGAAGAAGTTAATACATATGATGAATCCATAAAGAATATTATCTTAATAATGAAAATTCTTAAGGTTGCATCTTACTGTGGATATATTTCAGCGTATAACCCCAATTTCTAATGCCATAATTTGATGGATACATTCACAAACAACCAAATGGACCCATGTCTGCCACAATCACATTCATCCAACTACCGCCATAAAAGAATTCAAGCCACTATCAAGCTTCGTGCCAATTCTATTTGACATATATCTACCGTTTAGGTTTTTTGATGTACAACATTGATAGGACCTCATGCTGATACGAAGATTACACCAATGAAGATGGTATTTATTTAAAATAAACTGAGCGGGAAGGAGTAGATCTGTAATTTGCAATTGTTATATCCAAAGTCCTGTTAAATATACTTGTATTCTTTGATAAGAAATTTTAAAAAGAAAGAAAACTTTAGGCGAATCATTTAAGGAACCAATCGGAGATTACATTCAATTGGGGTGGAGTATCAATTTTAATACAATCAAACACGGAAAAGGAAAGAAACTCTTATACTTTAAAGAAAAAATATGGGTACAAGTATCCACTAGTCATTAATTAAGCATAAAAGAACCAACGGAAATGTTGTAATGCCGGATGTGGGTATGTTCCCATGAGCAAAATCTCATCCTTTAGCAATTCAATCTTCAGAAAAAACAAATATATTGATGTCCTGTCAGAGTAAGTACCAACAAACACTAATAAAAGTTAAACCAGCCCCTTCATAAAACTTGGTCTCATCTCCTACAAATATATTATGTCTATTAAAACTTGCTTTCACCTTTTTGTAAATATAAATATAATCATCTTTATATTACGGTTCAAAGAAGGTAGCACCCAGCAAGAGGCAAATTTGGATATAGTTTCACTTAGACGAAGATGCCTTTCAAAAATGAATATCTTTGCTTGATCTAAAACAAATAGCACCCTGCAAATGTAAAATTTAAATCACTAAAAGCTATAAGTCTCTCAAATGACTGCTGTCCTCCCAAGCTTTGTTACGTCTCCATATTGACAACCAACAGAATAATATTTTGAACTACATTCTTTTAAGATGCTATTACTTTTTGCTCAATCTCATGCAAGAAACAATAATGAAATTCTTCTACACAAGGAAAATTATAATTCGTTAATCCACATTGTCATGGAGTATTGTAGAAACATAGATTCACCAACATTGTTAAATTCATATGTTTTGACAAATCCAACCTCGAAATTGAGAGATAAACCATCACGTAATGCAGATTCTGCCTCTTGAATATTTCCTTCATCTAGCTTTTCTTCAACTACATCTGTCTTCATGCAAACCCCATTTGCACAAACTTGGCGAACTGATTGGACGCCCTCGACTTGGGTCAAGTCTGTTGATTCACTTTCTAACATTTCTAGTCCCTGCCTATCCTCACAAGAACATATGAAACCACCAACGTTACATCACTTTTACTCCCTGCGGTATTGCATATCCATATAAACACAAAACCTCAATTAAATTGAAACACGCCAAACTCCAAAATATTAAACAAGTTTAGAAAATGAAGTTTGCGAAAACCGAAATCTATACACAAATGTCTAAAATTCTTTTATGCAGATACATCTACACATTCTTGGAAATATAGAATCCCAGCTGATATACGATCAAAAGGGGAGAAAAATAAAGCATTGTAGGTTATTAAATTCACATAGCTAAGAATTTTGTTACAGAATTAAGATTAAATTAGCGGAAGTAAAGGGTATTGAATATCTATATCAAGACAAAATCTTAAATTAGATCGAAGCAAAAGAAGATCACAACAAAAATACCCATTTCTTATTTCAGAAACAAAAATCCAGAAGACCTTCAAAATAATATGTGAAAAGGAAAAAAAAAAAAAATCACCTTTAACAATACAGGTGAATTGGGTCCGTGATTCTCATGAAACAATTCAATCAAATCGGACAAGAACTGGTGGGCCGGCCAAAAATATTCGTAAATATGAATTTTGCATATGTCTGTCGAATGGGAGTTCGAGGAAAAGGGTGGAAGAATATATATATATATATATATATATATATCTGGATCAGAGGAAGAATGGCTAAAGGCGAGTTTTGACTTGTGACGATAATATCAAAGAATAACAACTTGGAAGACCCCTTCAACGGAACCGTGCAGGTTTTTTTATTTTACT
The DNA here is from genome assembly GCA_903798385.1 of Fraxinus cuspidata. NCBI lineage: Eukaryota > Viridiplantae > Streptophyta > Magnoliopsida > Lamiales > Oleaceae > Fraxinus > Fraxinus cuspidata. The sequence continues at coordinate 23,705 of CAIGRP010125239.1, read as the reverse complement.
ATGGGATATTCACAGTTATCGCCATTTCCATACTTGGTGATTCTTGAAATTTCAAATTTATTTCGATACTATTCACGCAAGGCTATGTTTGGAATTTTAGAGATGGAATCATAATTGATGTTTGATTATGGGATTTCAAAAAAAAAAGTTCCATTCCAATTCTCATTGAAATAAATAAATGTGAAAATAGAATGAAAAAGTAGGATACTTTAATTAATGTTCAGCTTCACTGCTGAAAATTTTCATTAGAACAAGAGGGCCATCAAGCCTCGCATGCCATTTGTCTCTAAAATATATTTAGATATTCTTCAATATAAAACAAAAAAAATACTTATTCCGAAAGCAATTATGATGTTTACTTACTAATAGAACAAGAAAAATATCTTCAATTTTTATGAGTAAACCTATCTTTGATTACTCAGTAACTTGCATGATGGGACGTGGGAATCCCTCGTTTGCTTAAGCCCTATAATAATTTGTGAAGCATACCTCTGTATATTTACGATTTTAGCTTATATGGGAAATAATGTCATTCATCACGTTCAATGAATTAGGCATCACGTGATATAGTTTGAGCTGCGTCGCTTCACATGGAGTTCGATGCCCTTGGGCTACTGCATTGTCCATCTATGGTCTTATTCAAACGAAGTTGCAACCTTGGTAGCACGCTCACTTCACTTATTTTTGTATGAGTATGTGAAGAAAAAAAAAAAAGATGTCAAACAGGGACCAAGTCTAATAAGACACTATATTTATATCTAATAATTAATTTAAACGCAGTTAAGGGTAGTTACCAAATATGTTGTTCAAATAAAACCAAATGTCAAAGGACCGGAGGAAGAAGAGAAAAAAATCCATCGAGTTCTAGTCCCAAAAATTCTAAAAAACCAAAGTCATCTTCAAATCAAAGTTTAAGTCCAAGTTTCGAAAATTCAAGTGAATCAAGGTTTTCAACAAGTTTTGAAGTAGATGATTTAAGATACGTGGTCCCTCGTCTTAAACACTCATATCGTAAATAAGTGGATCGTGCATTTTTGCAATTACGAAAGGATCAACTTACCTTGTATTTCACAAAAAAATTCAAATAATTTGTAACATTTTTTGTATTTTATATACCAAATTCGTCGTACACCCTCTATGAACGAGTCTCTTATCCCTTGACCTTGATGCAAAATCATTTTTTTGAACATGTTGGCCTCTGGACTGCCCTGTGTGGACATCTACTCTAACCATATGACCTAGCATTTTTATACTTACAAGTTACGAGTGCAAGACTACAATTGAATAGGGAGGAGGGAGAGAGCGACGATATTGAAAGAGAAATTGAAATAGAATGGAAACGATGCGATTCAATTTATAAATGATTCATATACAACTTATTAAAGGTGTATTTGAGCTACATTATTTTGGAAGAATGTATTCTGGAATAGTAGATTGATGGAGAATTTGTGGTTGAAAAAGAAGAAAAAATTATTGATATGATGGAAAATATTATTTTATTGAAAAATATACCCACCAGGGTTACGAGAACATTTCCGATAAATGGTGTATTTGATCCACATTATTTTGAAAGAATGTATTTTGGAATAGTAGATTGATGGAGAATTTGTGGTTGAAAAAGAAGAAAAAATTATTGATATGATGGAAAATATTATTTTATTGAAAAATATGTGGTTGAAAATGAGTAGAAAAATGAAATTGAAAATTTTAACGTGTACCAAACATGGGCTAAGCATCTTTTCACTTTTCTTTTCTCTAAAGGTAATTAGCACATAATATCTCAATCTTTCAGTTGAAAACGTCACTGCCTTTCATTTTGCATTTTCACCCTTATTTCACATTTCATTGCGCAAAAGGCCACTTTAATCAATTTCTCAATTAAAAATTGTGAAATAACAAAAATACACTCCCCTTTCAATAAAGCAAAAGAAAAAGAAAAAACTAGTTGCAAATTTAGTCCCAACTTTTTTGAAAAAGTGCAAACGAGTCCCGATAAACTATTTTAAAAATTAATTTTTTAATAAAAAGTGAACGAGTCCCAATTAAAATTATTTAAAAAATTAAAAAATTTTTAAAAAGTAAAAAGTGCAAACGAGTCCCAAATAAATTATTAAAGAATTAGAAATTTTAAAAAATATATATTTTTTAATTTAAATATGAGGGTATATTCATTATTTTACAGTTCTTTATTGATAAATTTGATGAAAATGGATGAAAATGATGGTTTGCACAATCAAAAGTGTAATTAAACGTTAAAATGTCAAAAAATGAAAGGTATTGACGTTTTTCGCAAATGAAAGTGAAAGATATGGACATTATTTACTAATTACCATTTTAATAATTTATTTGAAACTCATTTGCGCTTTTCAAAAAAATTGTGGCTATAATTGCAATTAGTTTTTTTTTTTCTTTTTTTCCTTTTGTTTATTTAAAGGAAATAGTATTTTCGTCATTTCAAAATTTTTAATTGAGAAAATGGATGAAAAAGACCTCTTGCGCAATGAAAAGTGATAATAATGGTGAAAATATAAAAAAAATGAAAGGTAATGACGTTTTTTCGCAAATAAAGGTGAAAGATATGTACATTATTTACTAATTACTATTTTAATAATTTATTTGGGACTCATTTGCGCTTTTCAAAAAATTGGGATTATGATTGCAATTAATTTTTTTTCCTTTTGTTTTATTTAAAGGAAAGAGTATTTTTGTCATTTCAAAATTTTTAATTGAGAAAATGGATGAAAATGACATTTTGCGCAATGAAATGTGAAAATAAGAGTGAAAATGTCAAAAAATGAAAGGTATGGATATTTTTCACAATAACAATAAAAGTTGGGGACGTTATGTGCTAATTACCCTTTCTCTAAATATATGTTTGGAAATTATTTGTCCCATTCATAGTACAAAATAGGTGATTTCAAATAAGAGAAAACCAATATCCATATCATCACCAAAAAAATACAATACAAAAATACATTGTCATTTCAAAATAGAATAATAAAATCTTTTAACAATTCAAAATAATGGACTGCCACTCATCCGAAATAACCTCGGCTAATACTAATTTTTCGTGGTACACATTATTTTCTGAAAAAATTGTAACGGGTCTCTAACGTTACAAAAATGCAATTTTTTAATTAATTTATTACGTCACACTTACCAACTAGTTAAACTTTTAATTCCTAATTTATGCACACACTTATTGCTAACATATAGAAATTTAAACTTTAATCAACATTCAAAGTGTAGGGGAAAATTGAAATTGCAAAGTACATCTTGCAATGTGCCCCAATCAGCTTGCTTGTCTTGTAGACAATTCACATTTTTCTTTTTATCTTATCATTCTGCCTAATAAAAATTGAATTGACAAATCTCATTATTTTATATAAATAGTCACATCATCGATATTTTATCATCATAATGATAAATATCATTTTTCTATATTTTGTCCGTAAGTAAATCTACCAAAATTAATTATTTTTCAATAATATTTTTTTTAAATATCTTGCACAATCAAAAAATAAAAATAAATTACAAACAATTGACAATTGTCTCAAGTACAACGGGCGCACTCACTTCACTACAAATTAGGGCCGTGACGAAATTTAAAGCTCGAACCGGCGACGCTAAACCTGGCGATATATTAACGATAAGTGAAACGAGATATAAAGATGCCAGGAGACGACCAAACTAGCCGTTGCAGACACAAAATTTAAAATCCGAAACGTCAATTAGACAGAGTCAGTCAGAGTATACTCTCCTCTATCTATTTCCATTTCCATATTTCCATTATCCTTCATTTTCTCTCTCTGCAATCTCTCATTCTCTCTCCCTGATTTCGACTTGTTTAGATCTGATTGAAACTCCGCTGGGCTCGCAATTTCCAGGTACATTGCTTGATTATCTGAAACTTATTTTTGTCAAGTTTTCATGTTTTGTATAGTTGCTTGTCTAAATCAACTACTATTTTGTTCAAAGTTTCCTTTTTATGATAAGAGTAAGGTGCTAGAGCTGATGCATGATGTACGTTATCTATGTTTGTTAAATTGCGCTTAAAGGGGTTGTACCATGGTCTGGCCGTTTATTTTCCATTAATTTGTAAAGATCTATAATATGCCAGTAAATTTCGATACATAGTTTGTTAATAAAGTACTCTTAATGTTCTTTTTCTGGAAATTGGTGTTCTGATGTGTAAATTTTGCTGGGATAATTCGGTCTTAGGGTTTTCGTTCGTGAAGAAATATGACGATTGTAAAGATGTATAATATGCGAGTAAAATCCGATGCATAGTTTGTTAAAATCATAATGTTCTTTTCCTGGAAATGGGTATTCTGATGTGTAAATTTTGCTGGGATAATTCGGTTTTAGGGTTTTCGTTTGTGAAGCAATATGAGATTTTTGGTGAAGCAGATCAGTTAGTTTAATAATCCGCTGTTTATATTGGGGAAAATGATCCCATATCGGAATCATATATAGAGAATCTGGAATAATGGAAGAAATTGAAAGATTGAGTTGAAAATTAGTCTTTGGATTGTGCCTCTTTGAATATTACTTACCGCCCAGAAAGTACTTCTGTTTAATTTACTTTTCTGTTAAGTTTGTGCTGTGATGTAATTGTTGTGAATCTGATCCAGTTTTATCTTGTGATTATGATATTTGGCTTCTGATTTATTTACATAGATTTATCCGTGGATCAAGGGTAGTCTCAATCTCAATAACTAAACTATTATCTGATATCAGTTATTACACAAGGAAGCCTTAGTTTTATCCTGACAAGATGACAGTTAAAACACCCGGCACGCCTGCTACAAAAATAGACAAGATGCAGGTAACCACTCCAGGTGGGAACAGACCGAGGGAAGAGAAAATCATGGTGACTGTAAGATTAAGGCCATTGAACAAAAAGGAACAATCTGCCAAAGACCATGTCGCGTGGGAATGCATTGATGATCACACAATTGTATATAAACCCTCCCAACGCGAGCGGGGAGCTCAACCGAGCTCATTCACATTTGGTAAGTAAATGATGGTTATCAACAATCTTTATGTCATATCGTTTAGATGCCCCAGAAAATTAGTTGAAAAAGTATATGTTCTTTTCAGATAAAGTCTTTAGTCCTGACTCTATGACCGAAACAGTATACGAGGATGGAGTAAAGAATGTAGCTTTATCTGCTCTCATGGGAATCAATGGTAATTGATATCCTAAATTCTTGAAAATGATTGAAAACGGTTTCCATGTTTTTATATTAGTTCTCAAACAGCTTATGCTGATTTTTTTTTTTGGTTTTTGTTTGCAGCAACCATATTTGCATACGGCCAAACTAGTAGTGGAAAAACTTACACGATGAGAGGAATTACAGAGAAAGCCGTTAATGATATATACACACACATAATGAATGTAAGCTTTCAGAATCTGATTTACCGTTTTCACATGAAGGTCAATTTAAATTTCACTTCGTTAAATTTAGAGCTGGAAGACAATTGGAGAAAAAATAAAGGATTTGAGTCATTAGGTGAATATAGAGATGAATAATTTCACACCCGCAAATAGCTTTCAAAGCAACAAGATAATTTGTAGTTTTTCTAGAGATAATAACAACATATTAGCAAAATATATCCGTAGATAGAAGACAATTTTAACCATGTACTCAAGTGTCTTTTTTAGTTTTCATCTAACGGGTGGTCATATTCCACACATTCTCCTTATATTTATGTCTTTCTATTTTCATTTCTTAATTTGACTAGAGCGTAAAAATCAAAACAAAGTTAATATTGTTGAATGCATAATTGTCATTCTAACTTCTTAATTTTTTGTAGGATAATATTCTATTGTTGATCTTCTCATGTAATTTTGACCATATTACAGAATCCTGAACGAGACTTCAGAATAAAAATATCTGGCCTAGAAATCTACAATGAGAATGTCAGGGACTTATTGAATTCAGAGTGTGGCCGTAATCTCAAGTTGTTAGATGATCCAGAGGTGTCAAAATTTTCGCTAAAAGTAGCCGTATATGTTGGATTTGATAGCTTTTCCCTTTTGTACTTACTCACTTCGATTTTAACTCCTTGATTGTAGAAAGGAACTATGGTTGAAAAATTGGTGGAAGAGGCAGCAAACGATGATCAACATTTAAGACACTTAATAAATATTTGCGACAGTAAGTAAAGACTTAAGCATGAATTGGTGATTTGATGGTAGCTAAGTTATTTGGTATTCTATATTTGGTAGGTCAAAGACAAGTAGGTGAGACTGCCCTTAATGACACTAGCTCTCGATCACACCAGATAATAAGACTGGTTTGTATTCTTGAAATCTATTTTGATGGATTAACATGAAGACATACTCGGAAGACATTATTTGTATTCACCAGTTAGAATTTTTTGTTGTCAATGCAGACAATAGAAAGTACTCTTCGTGAAAGCTCGGACATTGTGAGATCTTATGTTGCAAGCTTGGTAAAAACAAAAACTCTAGTTTTTCTTTACTTTCAAGTATAACAAGGATGAGCAATTTCCTTATGATTAAACTTGTCTGTGTTTATGTTTCGCAGAACTTTGTAGATTTAGCTGGGAGTGAAAGGGCATCACAGACAAATGCAGATGGTGCCCGGCTTAGGGAAGGCTGCCATATCAATCTTAGTTTAATGACTCTTACAACAGTAATTCGGAAGCTCAGGTCAGTATTTGCATTCGCTTAGACATGAATGTATATTTGACTAAGCTTAGAAAGTTAATTTATAAGTAAATAAGTTTGTTTTTAAATAAATTTTTTTTGGTTGGTTAAATTTGCCTTCATAAAATAGCTACCTGACCAAGGAAAGTGTATCTCAAGTTTTTTCATCCTTCTTTCTCACAGAGTGACTGAATAGATTACCTTAAACTATTTAGTTGGTAAAGTTGAAGAGTGTGGATGTCACTGAGTTGTGTACGTTGAACAGACTGAAGTGCATATTTTTATAAGATATCTAAATATAAGTCAATTATGATCTGTGATGAGTGATCAGAGACTAATCATGTTTAACCGTAATAGGAGATTTTCCATCGATCTACTTTCAGAATGATTTTATATGAAATATCATGTACAGTTTTTCATGCTCCATAGTTGCATTGATTAATTGCTTATTTTCATGATTGTTTGCTGTCAGTGTGGGAAAACGAAGTGGCCATATACCATACCGAGACTCGAAGCTCACACGCATATTGCAGCATTCACTGGGAGGAAATGCACGGACTGCCATCATATGCACATTGAGTCCAGCTTCAAGTCATGTTGAACAATCTCGTAACACTCTGTACTTCGCTAGCCGAGCAAAGGAAGTGACCAATAATGCTCAAGTTAACATGGTAATTTTAAGTATTATGTGTTCGTGTACTGAGGTTATTTAAGATGAATTATGTTCCCTCTTTTATCTACGCAGTTACTGATGAATGTATTGTCTTGTTTGATTGTTTACATCAGGTAATTTCAGACAAACAGCTTGTCAAGCATTTGCAGAAAGAAGTAGCTAGGCTCGCAGCAGAACTACGCACACCAGATCCATCTGATGAGAAAGATTACAAAATTCGGCAGGTTAGCCAGCAATTGAATTGTGTCGTAATTTTTGTTTGTTTAAAATGAATTGATTTTCTTGAAGTTACTTATCCAACTTTCAATTGGTTTGATTAGATGGAGATGGAAATTGAGGAACTGAGGCGTCAAAGGGATCTCGCACAATCTCAGGTGGATGAGTTAAAACAAAAACTTAAAGAGGATCAGGTCTCTCTCTCTCTCTCACCCCCCACCCCAAATGAAGTTTAAACAACAAAACTCAATCTGATTTTAGAAATAAACATCTTATTTGTCGTAGTACTAGAAACTAATCTGTTTACTCGTCTTATTCAGGTGTTAAAGTCAGAGTCACTTCGTCCGATAGCAACAAAGCTTTCTTTTTCTACGACATCAATACCAAAACTTGAAGGAAGAGAGCTAGGTTTATGTGGCAGAACAAGAAATACAGTTGGAAGGCAGACAATGAGGCAATCATCAACCGCCCCTTTCACACTAATGCACGAAATTCGGAAACTCGAACATCTTCAGGAACAACTAGGCGAAGAAGCCCATCGAGCACTTGAGGTACTACAGAAGGAGGTAGCCAATCATAGACAAGGTAACCAAGATGCAGAGCTGACTATTGCTAAGCTACAAGCAGAGATAGGCGAAATGCGGGCTGTTCAGCCCGTCCCCAAAGAAGTTGAAGCTGAAAATGTTGTCTCTGTTAACAACAGTGTTAGTGCAAACCTGAAGGAAGAGATAACCAGGCTTCACTCTCAGGGAAGTACCATTGCTGATCTTGAAGAGAAGCTAGAAAATGTACAGAGGTCAATAGATAAATTAGTAATGTCTCTTCCAATAAATAACGATCAGCAATCTTATGCTGGTGGAACTACAAAGGCCAAGATTCCATCAAAAAAGAAGAAGTTGCTTCCATTAACTTCAAGTAATAGCCCCAACAGGCAAAATTTTTTGAAATCTCCATGTTCGCCTCTATCAGTTTCTCGGCAAGTAATGGATTCTGAGGTTGAAAATAGAGCTCCAGAATTTGATGATGCTGTGTCTGGTGAAACTCAGCCAGTCTCTGAGAAAGAGACTCCTACAAAGAGTGAAGGTGGAGATGTCTCATCAAAGGAAAATACTCCACATCGGCGTTCAAGTTCAGTCAACATGAGGAAAATGCAGAAGATGTTTCAAACTGCAGCAGAAGAGAATGTTAGAAGCATTAAAGCATACGTCACCGAACTTAAAGAACGTGTTGCCAAATTGCAATACCAGAAACAGCTTCTTGTATGCCAGGTAATCTTGGAGATCTCTTCTAACTATTTCAGAGGTGATTTAAATTGTTCACTGAAAATAATTTTGTGTTCTATAGAGTTTACCACATATAAAATCTTTTACTCGTTCTTTCCAGGTGCTTGAGCTTGAAGCAAATGAAGTGGCTGGATACACTATGGAGAATGATGAGCACATGCCTGAGATACAAGAGTCCCCAGTTTCATGGCATGTAACTTTCAGGGAGCAAAGGCAGCAAATCATTGAGTTATGGGATGTTTGCTATGTTTCCATCATTCACAGAACACAGTTTTATCTGCTATTTAAGGGCGACCCTTCTGACCAGATATACATGGAAGTCGAGCTTAGGCGCTTAGCATGGCTGCAGCAGCACCTAGAGGAGGTCGGAAACACAAGTCCAACTCATGTGGGAAATGAGCCCACAATCTCATTATCTTCAAGGTCCTTTCCTCTCTCCTAAACAAAAATGTTTTCCATTATTGAGCCTAAATATTGAATAATTTATTCTGACCAGTCATTTGATATGTTAAATAGTCTTAGAGCACTGAAGAGGGAAAGAGAGTTTCTTGCAAAGAGGTTGACTACTCGTTTGACAGCGGAGGAAAGAGATGAACTATACCTAAAATGGGAAGTGCCACTGGAAGGAAAACAAAGGAAGATGCAGTTTTTAAATAAGCTCTGGACCAATCCCCACGATGAAAAGCATATACAAGAGAGTGCTGAAATAGTCGCAAAGCTTGTGGGATTAAGTCAAAGTGGAAACGTGTCGAAAGAGATGTTCGAACTTAACTTTGTACTCCCATCTGATAAGAGGCCATGGTTTGTGGGATGGAACCAGATATCAGATCTTCTTCATTTGTGAGAAATTACAATTTTTTTTGTAAGTAACTCGTTACAATTTCATGTTCCTTATATATGTATATGAATTTCGAAGGCTCTATTTTGGAGTCTCCCTTGGTTGTTTCGTAATTAAGACGTGGCTGATTGTGCATGCTGGTTGGAATTATATGGATCATCAATTTCTCGAATAAGAAAAATTTACTTTGAATTGTTCGTTTTCAGTTTGTAGCTTTCATTGCCATTCACAGAAGCAGCAGAAATGATGAACATGTAAATATTTGGACCATTGACTTAACCAAAGCACTAGCAAGTTCACCGGTTCAACCGTTAAGTCACCGATTTACTGTCAGGTCAATTGAAAAAAAACATTTTAAAATAAAAATATAACTGTACGTTAAAAGAAAAAAATAAGTATATAATAATTAAAAAAACATTAAATTCTCTAAAATCAAATCATAATAATTAATTAAGATAAGTAAAGTAAATAACTAATGAAATTAGTGAGGCCATTCAATGTACCAATAGATATAACAAATAATTGCTATAGTTAATTTAAAATAATCTACATGTATAAAGTTATATTAAAAAAAAAAAAAAAAACTAATCATCTTTCCCAACCGACCAAACCATCACTGCTACCCACCACCACATCGGCACCGCCTCCATTATCATCGAGGGATGTCTCCCCCTGGTTAAGGTGGTGGTGGTGGTGGTAGAGGTGGCTACGATGAGGTAGTTGTAGGGTGGTGTGAGTAAGGGGTTGAGTGAAGAAGATAATTTATTTTATTTTTTAAAGTTAGATCTATATCGTCAAATCATTTTAAATTAAAGGCTATAATGATTTGTCAAATCTATTGGTATGTTGAACGGTATCCAAAACGAAAATACAAACATTTGGATAATGACTTACACATAATTTCGCCGATTGAGCATAAGGTCCTTGTTTAAAGCTTACATAGGTATATAAAGTTTCATATTTTCACTAAATGCCAGTTTTACCTAAAATATGTTGGGTTGAGTCTGATTCACTCATGGTTTAACCTCTTATTAATGGTTTTGACCGATTCTACTATAAACTAGTCTCAACTACACCGATTGACAAACCAGTTTAACAGTTGAAGTCTGGTCTGGTTTTCACAACCATGCTAGAATAGAAGTTGTTACCAGACGGACAAAAATGGATTTTCACAACTATGCATCAGTTGCACAGCAGATATGTCAATACAAATAAACTGTTGTAGTTACTAAGCAAAATGCACTGGCTAGTTAGACACTTAACAAGAACGAAACATATGCACGTACAGAATCTGAACATCCATGTTCAATACAATTTTTTCAATACAGATTGATTATTTCTTGTCCCTACGACATATCTTTTATATTATGTGAAAAATAAGTTGAAACTTTCAGTACCTTCCAAGAAAAATATTATCCCGTTTATTTCCCGCGGTTGTGGTTCAGACGAGCAATGCCAATTGCAATTGCCAAAACAGTGTGATCAACTCCAGTTTGTTTATCTGCAGATGCAGATATCATCAGCACAAAGGGAATAAAATGAGTGAAGCTAATTAACTTGGGCCATTGCTAGATTTAACAAACATCTAAAGAAACGTAATCATTAGGCTAAAACAAGCATCCTTTTTTTTGCATGGACAACCTTAATGAAGAATGGCACGATAAGATTGACATAATCAAAGTAATGGAGAAAAGCTGGTCAAGAGGATGAACAAAATAAACAAAACATGGTAAGATGGAACTGTCTACCAATCTTGGCATCTTCGCAACTTTCTTTTTTCAAACAAATTGAATTGTTTTTTAGCATCCTAAGAAAATGCCACATAATTGTGTATACAAACTCAAAAACAACCATACACATTATAAAATGGTTTTTCGTACGGATTCTTTTCAATGATTCTGTCTTTCCTACCTAAACAACTGCACTCTCGTTTTTTGTCAAAAAATAAAGTTATTTATTTAGTTTGGTTGCATCCACTCATGACTCTCAACGGAGAAGTTCCAGGAGTGTTGCAGCAACCCAGTTCCTTTACTGCATTCAAAAAAAAATTCAATTTAAAGATTAATCCATTCAAGAATACTAAAATAATAAAAGCGACAAATTAGTTCCACACTCAATTTCATGTATCAATTGAACTGCAATACATTATACATATGATGTCTCAAATATTTGAACTTGTTGAAGTAACTAGATATCAAAATAAATAGAGGAAGTCAGAGCAGTGAGACTGTATGATGTAAGAAAACTAGAAGGGAGGGAGGGAGGGAGAGAGTCATTTCCCTAGAGGCTAACTAGAAATACAAAACTGACCCTCACATATTACTTTTAACCGCACTTTATTCTATAATAGCCAATTTCACTTAAATAATGAGAATTCAAGCACAAGCCATGAAATACAAAAACCGGAAAGTAAGGAGACACAAGACCAGGCTTGGTTTGGTTACTAACTTGTGTCACATGTGCGAAGAAAATCCACTATACAAGTTCACAAAGTAATGAACAATCTTTGAAGCCCGAAAATTGTCCCGAACTTATCCTTAAAGAAATTAAGACATACTCAACAACACTCCACGACTAGTCACTTAAGTGTTAAGGAAACTAAGCCCACAGGAAGAGCTAAAACAGACCATGAAACTACTAAAATTTAAGTAGCAGTGTCTTCATGTTGTTCATGCAATACATTAGAATCAACGTAATGTTCAATCATTTATGCCGAATTTGTGTCTACGTATCTATCATACTCAAGTCCTGAAAAAGGCAAGTCCATGATGGTGCCCCAAGAGTATGGTGGATAGTTACTACGATTCATTACAATTAGAACTTACCACGCAATGTTTTCCCAATGTAGAAAGCCACCATGTCCTCTAGCATTTGAAAACTTGTAAACTGGACCAGAAACTAACATAGAAAATATTATGGGTCAATCATTTGCTCAAATGCATTAATATTAATATGACTAAAAGCACTGTATAGAGAGACCTGTTGGTAAAAAGGTTGAAATCAATAGGAAAGCTGAAACTACCTTTATAACCCTCAAGAACTGGATCCTCTGCCAATAAGATGGGTGTATCTAGATCGATGAATCTGCAAGAAAATTATCTGTCCGAGTTAATATATATCTTGTATTGAATGTAAAAATTTAAAAGTATGAGCAGATCAATAAGAGCTGCCAGCTCTAGTAAGCAAGAACCTCATGATGATCATCCCTCAAGTGGAAAGTACATGATATAAAAAAAAAGGAAATTGAAATGCTGAACCAACTGTTTTTAGGTGAAAATCTCATGAAACTCAGATGTAGTCTGCTTAGCATTTCATTATGTCTAAAGTAAAAATTGCTTTTTAGGTAACCTTTTTTTTTTGCTAAATATATTTGCCAAAAAAAAAAAGTAAAGAGTAATTTTACATTCAAAATCTTGATTTTTTCTTTCTAAGTCCGTTTTGTACTTTTACTTTCTTAGGCTTAGCTAAACATGGTTTTACACTGCAACATGATGCTCCTAATTTTTCTAAAATGAATGAATTGATGCTTACTTGAAACACCCGAGGCCAGCAGCCAAATGACCAGCGAAGCCCATGGCAAGTCTAGTTTCAACCATACCACCAATCATGAGATCCAATCCTGCCGCCCTTGCTAAATCAATGATTTCAAGGGCTCCAAGCACTCCAACCTTGGCAAGCTTAATGTTGATTACATCTGCAAGTTTTTCTTCCACTATTTTCTCCACGTCAGCTAAACTACGACAGCTTTCATCGGCAGCAACAGATACTCTGTATTTGTCTTTTGCGACATGACTAACACGACCAAGACCTTCCCAATCATCTCTATGAACTGGTTGTTCAAAAAGAATTGGTGTCACCTTCATTTCTGCAAGAAAGATACATATCAATATTATTCCATGCTTGTGGATCCTAAGACTACAATACACAAATGCAGTCACGTACACACAAATATTGATGAGAGAGAGAGAGAGCATTTTATTTAGTTTCTCTAGGTGTTCCAATAGCTAGTTAAATGCCTGTGAAAATTCAAGTTGAGAGAATTATCTTACCATGTAATTTTTCCAGAACTCGAATGGCTTCGTCTGAGTTGTAACCTTCATTAGCATCTAAGATAAATGAGCAGTTAGGGTGGACCATACGTATGGCTTGAAGAACTTCAATGTCTGCATTCAGATTCTTGCCCACCTTGAGCTTCAGAATATTGAATCCCTGTTTACCATACTTTAAAGCAAGCTCAGCCGCTTCAGTGGAGGAAACTATTGGAATCTAAACATGTTATAATAAGTAGTTAGCGTTAACTGACAAAGTTCTTCAGTTTCAAATCTTTTAAAGTTTATTTCTCTACCCTTCTTCCGAATTTTAAACAATTTTTATGAAAGAATGAATATTTTTCATGAAGGATCACAAAATATAGGTCCTGTTCTCCTGTGGAAATGATTTGGAAGATCCAAAACCAAAAGATAGTGGTTTCACATTCTTTACAATTCTCCAAAAAAAAAAAGACAATGAAAACTGAAGTAGCATATAAGAAGGGAACTGAACCGTTATATCTGTGGTTATTTCATTTGAAAATCCACCAAACAATCTCCACAAAGGTATTCCAATGCTGTTTGTAACTGCATCAATCAATGCCATTTCAACTCCTGCTCTGACCTTCATTAATAGATACAATTTGATGAGTTGAAGAAAATTCCTCAACACTACTCTACGGGAAATTGAATAAACTTAAATCAATAAACATAATCTGTGTCCATTTCGACTCTCCTTTCTCTAAAAAAACCACGTCTGGATTCAATAATCAGCAATAACTTCCACCCAGTACATATCACCAGTAGACATCAAGCAAAGCACCTTTATGTTCCATGTCCCTTTAATCAGAAATATTCTTGTTTTTGCTTTGTTCACCAATAAAATGTAAACATACAGCATACAACTCAGAGAAGCAAACTTTAGTCACAATGGTCAACAACGACAAAAATATTACAAAAGCTGAGCAAAAAAGAGAAGTAACTTAGCATTTCAGTACTGAGTCATAACTCATTACACTTAAGAAATTAATTAAAAGATTAAACCAACAAAAAAAATAATTAACAAGTTCTTGAAATTAATGGGTTTTATAACTTACAGAAGCGAATGCATGTCCAGGAAGAATCCCTTCAATCTCCTGCAAAACCAAGCCCAAAGTCTTTCCCGGACTCTTCTTCAGAAACTGGCAGGCATCTGCAGCTTTAGACAATGCAGTTTGCTGATCCTCTGCCGTCACATGTGGAAGAATTGGAGCCTCCCCCCATCCCACACACCCCTTATTCAATTCAATCCGAATGGCAACATTTTCCACTTTATCAAGCCTCGATGATGCAATTGTGAAGGGTGCAATCAGAGGCACATTCAGAGGCCTACCTTCTGCTCTGTGGACATCAACTGTGAATGTTTCCATCAAATTATTAAACCCAAAAACCGCGGACGGCGGTGCAGCTGGTGCCTCTGCTGCCATGCAGGCGACGGCGATTCCTTTAATGGGTTTCTTGAAATTTGATGGAAATTTCTGGGTGTTGGAAATTCGATTAACTGGAAAACAGAGGAGAGTAGAGTGACATGATGAGTGAAAGGAAAAAAACCCAGATGGACCCATCAAAACAGGAATTTGAAGCAATTTCTTGTGCAATCTTGATTGGGCTCGCAAAAGCTAACTTTCATTTGTGACTCTTGTGTATACTGTAGTTGGTGACTTAAAGACAATAATTGAGCATGAGAGTGTAGATTAAATTAATTAAAAAATACAAATTTAGGGTTTCGATTTGTAGCTTGAAATTTGATTATCTCAAGTCTCATCTTGCATGTGGGTTTAACATTTTTTAATTGGAGGAATTTTTAATTTCCTATTTCTGCGCCATGGATGAACGAACAACTTCATAGAATATTCTCCTTATTGTGCCAATATGAGCGATAAATGCCTACATAATCTAATGAATAACAATAATTCAATACTAATGTTTGTTACACGATGGAAACGCTTTTTCTTCCACGCACATTATTTTTTAAGCCATCTTTATCGATTATGATAATAGCGTATAAATATCATGTTTGATTTTGAACGATTGCTTTAGAAAGTCTAATCTAGATATTAATAGATTAAATTTAAATGTTACATTACAATTAAATAAATTAAAGGTTGATAATCAATACAAGCATGCTAAGTGCTTGTGTATCACCATTATACCACTAGAACCTTAAATTCTATGTGGTGTGTACATGCAAAAACATTGTATCGTCATTTTAAGGTTTACTATTAATTTAACGAAGAACATAGTAAACATAAAAAAAATGTTTTCTTTATTTAACAATTATTGAATTATTGGCAAAAGTCACTATTTTGTAATTTTCTTAATCCATATAATTTTAACTTTTTTGTCATCATCCATCCATATAATATTGTAGTTGTTAGTTGTAATTAATAAGCTTAATTACACATTATCTTGATATATTTAGCAATTAGTCTAATCATTCATGGTTCATGCCTCTTCAATCCATTATAGGGGTAGCTTTCCATAAAAAAAAAAAAAAAACTTGTCCTTTTTTGGCCTTAAAAGGTACTGAATCAGATGGGGACAGGTTGGTAGCATAGTAAAAAATAGCTTCCAGCTTTATCACGGCTGTTTACTTATAAGTAATAAGCAAATTTTAAAATAAATAATTTATTGTTGCTTAAAGTTGCAAATGAGATATTTATTTTAAAAATAATCTTTATCATATTGTTATTATGAAAATTAGAAATTTTTTTTACTTATAAGTAAAGAAAACAACCTATATTTGAGAGTGAAATTGGCATAATTTGACCACTGAAAATAAGAACGGTGACACATTATACTCAAATATTGATATTTGAACGACAAATGTGACATTTTTGTATTCGCTAAGAATACATGTTTTTTGTCAAGAATCTTCCGAGTTAGTATGGTAACATTAGCTGTTAAATCCATGTGAAGTTATCATATCTTTATTAAATACTTTTTTAAGTATTGAATGTAACATTTACCTTATGAAAGGATTTGATGGACCTTTGCATAAAGTTGATTTTATCGTGTCTATTACTAAAAGTTGACCATACTACCTGTAAATGTGGTCGAGACAAGTAGCTCGATTTAGCTTATGGGGTCGGACCCTAGCTCTATGTCCGAACTCAGACCTAGCAATTTCGTCACTCAATAATACATAATGTGCCAAGTTAGGTGTAGACATTTGTGGGTGTACCACGTTAAAATTAGATACCCATATCCTATTCTTTGTACGATACATACCACGTGAATTATGGAGTTCATATGCCAAAATGACCACGTTTCTTATCAAGACTGATAAATGCATTATCCACAAGTTTTCCAAAAACACATAAAGAGATAATTGGTACTTGTTTTTGTTAAATACATATAAAAACTTCCATATCGTTTTGATTTCGACTAGAAGCATCTTCAAGAGATTTTTAAAATTTTTAAAAGTGAGATACTGTTATTATAAAGCTTCAGTTTGGTACATATTATTTCAAAATACATTATTTCAAGACTCATTTTTAATTACATATTCTTTAATAAAATAATATTTTACATCACATCATTAATTTTTCATTACTTTTTAATTACATATTTTCCATCATATCACTATTTAAAACACATTTATTCGTCGATAATATACATCAAACACGCCCAAAGAGTTAAGAGCGTTTCCAAGAGATTTTTTTTTTTAATGTGGAGTAAGTCATTTGGTGAAATTGTCCGTTGAAATAAAAATAAAATAAAGACAATTGCATTGCACGCACAAACTAACAACCATTTTTGGATGATTTCTTCATAAAGGGCAATTTGTACAAAAAATGAAAAGGTTTGGGACCATTCGAGCCACACTTAAAAGGTTTGGACCAAAAATATAATTTGGACAAATGTTTGAAACCATTTGCACCAATTTTTCCAACACGATATAAAGTGTAATTACACCCTGATATTATGTAAATCTTCCAAATAATATTCAACAACTTGATAAAAAAATAAAAAAAAATCAATCTATAAAGTGCTTGAGTATACATTAACAATATTTTAACAAATTATTATTATAGATAAAGAATTTTGGACAGTCCGTGGTATTTTTTTTATGCAAAGATGATGGTGGAATTCGATGGTATTTAAGGAAACGCACGTATGGAATAAATAATTCCTTGCACAATCTCCGTCCTATTAAACATATATTATTATTATTTTTTATATAAATTCTTCCCAATTGGAGGCTCTACAGATTTTAATTGCCAACTTATTAATTCCTTAATTGGGACGGACGATTATAAATGTTGTCGATTTTATATCTCGTAAGTGTACGAATTGTAACGAATAATAAAGTAGACCTAAGAGTTCGAATTATTGTTCCCACGATGATTACTATCTAATCATTTGATTAATTCGATTGATGACTAATATACTAAAACAATAAAAATAATTTTTAAAATGATGGTTTGAGCGTTAGAATTCATGAGTTTACTTTAGCTATTCCCTTAATCTCAATCATCAATTTTTATAACAATTGATTACATGTACTCGATCGAATTTTTCTAACATATTTAATAATTACACATCTCTCGACTTCAAATTAATTTAATTTATCTAAGTCAATTTCACATCTCTATGTGAATCAGGATAAACCTTAATTTAATACATGTTTTAAATCTTTAAAAATTCATGTAGCGATCACGACAATCTTAACATGTACCTTACCTCTTTATCTAAATTGCAGGCTTTTACTATGTGGTATAAGCAAATAATCCGTCTCTCGACGTAATTATCACCACAAATCAATGAATTAGTGGTCATTTAATCCAAAGCATTAAGAATGGAAGTAAAAACAATTCACAATATCAATTGAAGATTTAAAACTTTTTTATTAAAATTGAGATTCAAAACTAAATTACTGTCACTATACTAATTAATTACTTAATTATACATTATGTGAGAAGAATAAAACAAGAGAGAATTAAAGTACATTACCGAATTTAAAAAAAAAAAAAGGGAAGAAGATGAAAATCTTGTACCAAGAATCCACATTCTTCTTATAAAATCTTGGAAACCTTAGCTTTTTTTATTTTTTATTTTTATTGATTTCTTAAATTTTTCTTCCTCACGGGCTATCTCTTCTTGTGATAGAAATTTTATCCCCAAGAAGCCCTTTTTGCTTGTATAATAATAATTGTACAAAGAATCTCCCAAACCTCAGCTTAAATACATGTGTCTAATGTAACCCTATAAGGCACAAGTGTTGGACTAAGTTGTGTATTTGTAGAACAAGTTTCCGTCACAATCCTTGTTCAAATTGGTTTTCAA
The DNA here is from genome assembly GCA_903798385.1 of Fraxinus cuspidata. Classification (NCBI taxonomy): domain Eukaryota; kingdom Viridiplantae; phylum Streptophyta; class Magnoliopsida; order Lamiales; family Oleaceae; genus Fraxinus; species Fraxinus cuspidata. The sequence goes on along the minus strand of CAIGRP010125239.1, from coordinate 4,660 downwards.
GAAGCGTTTGAGGAAAAAAGATAATAATTTTCTTTCTCAATTATACTCCTTTTCTCATTCAACTTTAGGCTTCCATCTTCTGATATTTGTAATCAAGTCATTTTTATCCTAAAATCATTAATAATTAGCCTGATGTAAGTTTCAAAAGTTTGCAACTTAATCCCCAAACTTTTCAAATGCCGAATTTAACTCCCTGAAACTTATGAATTTTTAGCGAACACTTCATTAATACTTTAAATTGATCATTTCTAATTTGATTAATCTTCAGTTGTTTTGAATCAACTCCAATTAAGCTCCAAATAATATTTTTTACACACCAATTATATCCAACTTGGTATTTTTCCTATAATTAACATAATTTACACAAATCAAATAGATAATCACTCATTTTAATTTAATAAGAATATAAGTTGGGATAAGTGCATAACACTTCCAAACTTAAACTCATCTCTGTCTCAAGTAAGACTATTTACTAAACACACGCAACCAAATAAAAATAGAACATTAAATAACTTTGCCTCTAGCATTGAAATTGTTTGATAATTCATAAAAGTTTATAAGTAATGCAACTAAAATTAATTATTTACTTATTTTATGCTTGATCAATGTGTATATGTGCATAGTCAATCAAATCGTCATAAATGTTTAAGTTTGTTGTTTTCCGATCCGTAATAGTCAAATAATTTATTTCTCTCTCGTGTGACGCATACTTTCAAACTTGTTTTTCCATCATATACCTTATACCTAGGATGTATATTCTAAGGTTGATTATTACTACACTCATTCATTTCACACTCAAGTTTGGATGAGTTTTATCAATGAAAGTCAATATCTTAATATTTGACGATTCTCCCGAAATTTGAACATCTCAACCTCCAAGTTTCAACTAGGATAATAACTCTCACCAGAAGTCTAAAATTTCAAATTAAGTATTCAAGGCTTATTCGAACAGAAACAATACTAGTAGTTGTTTTGGCATTGTCTCAACACATTTTGGTGTCTTTTTTTTTTTAATCGTGTCATTTCTTCAAATTTTAGGATCTTTTCTATGATTATCGAATGTAGTTTTCACTCTACATTACAGACATCCTTTTTTCCAAAAACAGTCTCCTAAACATTGGTGATGAATAAGACAAGATTACTCAAGACTAGCTTCACAAAACACAATGCATGTTGATTAAGCCATTCCAATCCCAAATTGCGTGATATTTAATTTTTCGCATGATACTAGTCTAGGGTTAAACATTCTTGGTCAAATTATAAATTCTGCATGTCTGTATTTCTCAATGCAAGTGCCCAACTTATATTATGATAAAGATATCGACGGCACATAATTACATGTTCAATCAAAACAATATAAATGCAATTTTTACTCTAGAACAAAATAAATAATTAATATTTAATTAACAAAACATAATTTGACTAACTATTACTTAGTCCTAACACTTTTAGGTACACGCGACAACAACTTCACCATAATATACTAATCTTGCAAAATCAAGCATATAAAGCTAACTTGGAAAACATGCTCAAGTCATACCTTTCTTTATCCCCTTAGCAACTTTCTTAGCTACAAAGTTCTGAACACGCTAGTTTATATAAATCTTAGTTCTAAACTTAACCCTGTACAAAATTATTCATCTCCTATAGTTAACGTGTAAAATTCACCAATGGATGCTTCCCCGTCGTCTGATTCTGACAGTTCAGCGCCAATGAAAAGGCCACTTGGTCGAGAAAGGCCAATACACGCAGTTCTAGGAGGAAAAGGTACTAACTATCCTACAATACCAGACACAGTGTGAACGGCGAAAAATAAGTTGAAATTTTATGTGTTCTTTTGCACTAATGTCCAATAATGCGCACGAAACATGCTATTTACGAAATATTATAATTTTCTGGCTTATTTTTGTTTGTCATAAATGCCTATGAATCGAACTTGCAGTTGCTGATGTGCTGTTATGGAGGGACACAAGAATTTCTGCTGCAATTCTATTTGGAAGTGCAGCGATATGGTTGCTTAATAAGGTTGTAGAATACAGCTTTGTGACTCTATTCTGTCAAGTTTTCACGGCTACAATGCTAGTTATCTTCTTTTGGCCAGCAGGTGCAGAATTTTTCAATTGGTAAGGACAGCACAAAGAAGTCACAAATTACTACATTGGAAAATCCAGTAAACCCAACAAAAGACTTGTACCCAACTGAATGTCTTGTCCAAATTTATTAAATTTTCATTTTGTTTCAGTTTAGACAAAATAGCGTTTTGTTGGACACGTCGTGCCTTCATTTTTCGCAATATTTTACCTTACAAAACCAAATTTCGAAAGCGTGACTTATCCAACTATTCACGTTCTTTTCCTAAACAGATGATGAAAATTGCAATCACTTCATTTCCATAAGTCAACTCAACATTTCTGTTAATTCAGTAGAGCTAAAGCCCAAATTGAAATAAATTTACTAACTTGAAAAGAAAAAGAAAAAGGTTTAGTGACCCAAGCAAAACAACCTTATAAGTAATTAGTCTTCGAATGTTAGTAAAAATAATCAATATATAAGGGTTTGAGATACTCCTCTTAATATATTGATTTTTAATATGAAACTGCAAGTCTTAATTGTAAAACAATGTTTTCTTTAGGAGCGGCGTTTCTCTGATATCCAAGATGCAGTGGCGCACTGTTCAACAGCCCAGTCTCGGAGAGCCAGTGCGCTGGCGTCAAGTTGAGACCTCCTCTGATCTTGAGCTTCACGCTCAGCTGAAAGAACTGATTCCAGAAAAACACAAGCGTTTGAATAAACTCAAGTCAAAACATGGTAAGGTTGAGCTGGGGAACATTACCGTTGATATGGTTGTTGGTGGAATGATTGGAATGACAGGATTATTGTGTGAAACTTCATTAATTGATCCAGAAGAGGGAATTCAATTCCGAGGTTTGTCCATTCCTGAGTGTCAAACGTTATTACCTGCAGCAAAGCCTGGTGGAGAACCATTGCCTGAGGGCCTCCTCTGGCTTCTTTTAACTGGAAAGATACCATCAAACGAGCAAGTAGATTCTTTATCAAAGGAATTGAGACGTCGTGCTACCATCCCAGATCATGTATACCAAACCATTAATGCCTTACCTGTTAATGCTCATCCAATGACGCAATTGGCCACTGGTGTGATGGCCCTTCAAGTTCAAAGTGAATTCCGGAAGGCATATGAGAAGGGGATTCATAAATCCAAGTACTGGGAACCAACATATGAGGACTCCCTAAATTTGATTGCTCAAATCCCACTTGTGGCTGCTTATGTCTATCGAAGGATGTACAAGAATGGACATGTTATACCAATGGATGATTCCCTAGATTATGCTGGAAATTTTGCACACATGCTAGGCTTTGATTGTCCTGAGATGCTAGAGCTTATGAGGCTTTATATCACCATACATAGTGATCACGAAGGCGGAAATGTCAGTGCTCATACTGGTCACATAGTCGCTAGTGCGCTTTCAGATCCTTATCTCTCATTTGCTGCTGCTTTAAATGGTTTAGCAGGTCCACTTCATGGTTTGGCTAATCAGGAAGTCCTAGTTTGGATTAAATCTCTGGTAGATGACTGTGGGGAGAATGTTTCCAAAGAAAATTTGGAAGACTACGTCTGGAAAACATTGAACGGTGGCAATGCTGTTCCGGGATTTGGACATGAAGTTTTGCGTAAGACAGATCCAAGATACACGTGCCTGAGAGAGTTTGCACTCAAGCACTTGCCCGATGATCCACTATTTAAACTGGTTTCAGATCTCTACGAAGTAGTGCCTCCAATTTTATTAGAACTTGGCAAGGTTAAAAACCCGTGGCCTGATATAGATGCCCACAGTGGAGTGTTACTCAACCACTATGGATTAACTGAAGCACAATACTACCCTGTTCTCTTTGGTGTATCGAGGGCTATTGGCATTTGCTCTCAGATTATATGGGACCGAGCACTTGGATTGCCACTTGAGAGGCCGAAGAGTGTTACAATCGAATGGCTTGAAAATCACTGCAAGAAACCAGCTCAAGATTGAAATGTAACAACTATTGCTTGAGAGAGGCCATCTTTTTGTGCTCGCTTATGTCATATTAGATCGGGAAATTTTCAAGTTCAACAAATAAAATGTATTTTAATACATAGTTATAAGTAAAATTTCTAAGCTTGGCTACAACTTTTCTCTACTGACTTTTTCTAACCTCTTCTCCTGCTATATCTGTATCTTTCTCATGTCGTAAATGTTGGCCTAATTAACTTCCATTCTTGCATAGGAAAATCAAGGACTTCTCTGCTTGGCAATATTTCCAATTTTTGTATGAGAATTATGAGAACGAAGTGGATGATCTTGCTAGTAAAATTAACAGATAGTACAAAAAGTTTGAGGTCAAGGTTGTAGGAAAAATTCTATGAAAGAGAATAAAATCAAATAAAACCTTGTCAAGATGAGATCAAACATCTGTATTCTGTGCAAAAGTTTAAGCAAAATATGAATTCTTTTTCTCTGTTTCATTGGGAGGCAATGATGCATAGAACAAGAAAGTCTCCTTTAGTAAAGGGTTTGTAAGGGCTATGTAAGCCACATATCTCCACATTGGTATGATATTGTCAACTATGGGCCTAATCCCTCATGGATTTGCTTTTGGGTTTTACCCC